>WBNQ01015951.1:0-20077 GCA_013401375.1 Spizella passerina
CAGCCGGGCTCCAGGTGCTGCTCCAGCGGCTCCGCTGGGTTACCTGCTCGTGTTTTTCAGGAGAGACGTTTACAAATGTGGGCTGTGGCTTTCAGGGAACGGAAGGGTCCAAATATCGATATCGGAGAGGGCAAGCAAATGTCTGTCAGGCTCGATATTTCAGAGTATTCTGAAGTAGTGTTGTAGGATCGGATGCAGTTACGAGCCGTGGGTTGTTTTGGTCACGCCGAGGGACTGCCTTTGCACGTTCTGCAGGGCTGAAGCGTGGAGCACAGGCTAGGCCTCGCCGAGCTGACTCAGTTTTGGGGGGAAAAGCCCTAATGGAAAGAGGGAAAAAAAAGAAAAAAAGAATTTTTGAAGGCGGTGAATTTGGAAGCGTACTATCACCAGTAAAATCTTTTAAATACTCGTTTGAAGAGAGACAAAATAAATGGAGAATGACTGGGACTACAGCAGCACCTGCAGCACTGAGGAGCCTGCCAGGGCTTCAGTAGAAATCTTTTAACAGGATAATTTGGACTTCAGCTCTTGGGAAATGTCTTGGACTTCCAGATTTCAGGCTGAACATTACGTAGATACATAGAAACTATTTGTCATCAGAGGAGTTGCTTTCGTAAGAGGCAAAATTTCAGCAAACAGAAACATGATGGGCTTGCCTGGGTTTTCTTTTTGTTTTCTTTAGTTTTGGTGACTGAAAAATAGTTTAGATGCTTGAAAATAAAAATGTGCGTGTGTTTAGCGATGGCAGTAAAGTCATCTGTGAGTGTGTTTGAAGTGATAGCTGAGCTGTTACAGTTTCTGCCATGAATTGTGGATAATCTGTAACTCACTGGTCAAAAATATTGAAGCTCACCTCCCTATTATTATTTTATGTTTCCTCTATAAGGCGTATGAAATAAAAAGCCAGGCACTTGGAAAGTGTTCTTAATCTTTTCAAATCATATTCAAATGACAACAAAGAGGAGCTGCTGAATATTCTATGTGGGTTTATGCTGCTGCTCGTAGGCCCCATTGCTGTACACGTGCTTGCCCCGCTGCCACGAGCAGTCTCCCTGAAATTAATGGAACTCTCCTTGGTGGTGAAGTTAAATGTGTGTGTGTAATTGTTGTTGAGAATATGACCTTAACAAGCAGCCAAATATAGAGCTAGACTTATGGAGAAATGTACATGTAATACATCATTTTGGTTCACTGGTGTTGTATCCGATCCAGAGAACCCAGGTGTGTCAATATCAAACCGAATGTGTTTATAGCAAATGCAACAACTGTCCAGGCTCCTTCTTGGACCAAGTGAAGTAAAGATTTTGGCTCCCAACGCGTATAAATATAAAATGTGATTTAGTGTTACAGCTTAAATTTAGTTGTTATTAATTTTTGAATGGACATATGACTATAGCAGATACTGCCTTCGTGAATAATTCTTAGTTGTGAAGATGATCCAGTCTATTTTATCCCAAGATACTAATTCTTGACTGGTTTAGCCACCTGTGTTTATTGCATGGTGCAGTCTGCCTGATCAGACAGAGGGTGTATGGTATAAAATAGCAGCTTAGTGAAGAAGTGGTGTGTGCATAAGGAGTTGCAGATAAAAACTGCTCTCTAAATCCTTACAGAACAGCAGTGAGCAAGGAGAGAGAAAAAGAGTAAGGCTCTGGGATTAAAGTCGCAAAACATGCAGCCAGGTTTTATGGAGAGCAGAAGAGGACTTTTGGGAATTTGTGAGGGAGAAGGAAAAGAAGGTAGAAAGCAGAGGGGGAAAGCATTTGTGAGAAAATGAACCTTGAAATGTAACTGCTAAAATACAGTTTTGAACATGAGGCTCAAAATGGAGGCTTGTGCTGTCAGTGTGTGCTAGCAGAGAGGCCTGACATCCTATAAATACAAACTGTACCTCCCTGCCCGTTCTGCCACAGACATACAGTTCCTGTGGGTGAGACACAGCCTGGGGAGGGGAATAAACCAGTAGCCAGGAGATGCTAAGGGGAATCTTTCTAAATTTTGCCACGTTACGATACTACTCCTGCAAAAATATGTTTGCTTTATATAGAAAGCTGCCGATCTGGCAGCGTGGAGCAGCTCAATTAAATGCTGCTGTTGGAGTTGTTCAGCGTGCATGGAAAAACGGGTACTATAGGCAGATGGGCTGCCCTGTGCTCTGGCATCCGAGCAGCACAGCAGAAATAGCATCCATCTACTTATGGAAACTGGAGTAAAGTGGAGTGGGGCTTTTGTGCTGCAGGTACAGGAGGGGAGAGCAGCCGGGGAGCCCTTTGGAGCAGCAGCCACAAAAGGTGGTCTCTGCCTCTCCTCGTGCTGAGCTTGGTTTTGGAACATGTAGGGAGGGTGGGAGGCTGCTTACAAGACACAAATAAGAGGAGGTTTTTTGTAGCTTTGTGGGTGGAGGCTTAAAGGGATGCCTTCCTTTTTCAAATGTGAGTATCTACATATTTTATTCCTTGTGATTTTAGTTACGGAGTTTGGCTGCAGTTCTTCATCACCCAGTCAGACTTAGAGTTCTTTAAGGATACAACAGAATTTCTTTGGTTTAATAGGGACTTCAGTCAGCCTTTCCCTCTGTCAGAGATTAGTGACAAGGCAGCCAGGCTGTGATGTTCCCTGTCGTCTTCTCTGTAAAATGTTGAAGTTGTCCATTTTCTTTTCAAATACTGCAGTCTGCTTTTAACATTGACACTGGAAAAATGGACAGTGAAATGATCCAAGATTCAGATCTGACACATGACTTGAGCTGGGCATTTATTTTTAGCTACAACTGAAGTTTCCAGTGGCAATTATTTCTTTCACTTTTCACTCTTACGCTGAGAAACCCAACTTTCTCGATTTTAGCCCGAAGAAAAAAATTCTAGTGTGTGCCTTAATCACTTATGCTTCCTTCTGAAATTGACTTACTTTCATTTTCTAGGTGCTGGTGAATCCGGTAAAAGCACAATAGTCAAGCAGATGAGGATCTTGCACGTGAATGGATTTAATGCTGAGTAAGTGCATTTGCTTTTTCACTTTACATTGTACCTTCCTCCTTTGTGCTGCAGTCAGTGCTCCTGGTTTATATCTCATGTATTTTCCTCCTGCTGCTGTTTCACTCTCTCTAGCATTTGGATGTGTATTTTTAGATGAGATTAATAGACATTAACCTGAAGAAGTCAGGCACCAATCATAAGTAAGATCAGCAGTATAAAATTATTTATATCAAGGCAGAGCTGATTTGGTTGAGTTTTGAATTCTGTGGGTTTGTTAATTGCAGTTTCTTTCACAACATGGCTGACACTGATTTACCTCAGCTATAGCACATTGGTTCATATTGCTGTAAACATGCCTTGTGTCATTGTACAAAATGAGCACAATTTTCTTTATTTGGAACAAATAAGGCTTTATTTTCTGTGTCCTCACAGAATGGAATCGTACTCTGAATTTTGGGGATTTTGTTGTGTTTGCTTGCCCAGATGTTTGTGTTAAATTATCTTTCTAAAAGTTTTTATTTTTTTGCATCTAATATCTGTTATCTGGCAGTTTTGAAGAGGAGAATGGCATTAAGATAGGGAAAATTAATATCTTCTTGTTTGTCTGAGAAAGATTTTTGTTTGCTAACTTTTTGACTAACTTTGCTAGAGAGTTGGAAGAGATTCTTCTACATGTTGATTTATGCTTGCAGTTGTGTGTGTGTTTGTGTATACTAAAAGCTGCTAAATTAATACTAATTGAATCAAAGTGTTGACATTTCAAAGCTTATTTTCTGGGCTTTTTTTTTTTAGATTGTATTATTGATTTTGTCATGCTTGTTTTCAAACATAACAGTTTTGTACTGCTATTCTTTAGCTTTTAGTGGTATAATTTATTTTGTGAGTCCTCCATTTTTGGGAAAGTTGAGCTTTTATTAGTCTTCCAGTAGTTAATTCTTTAATAAGAATATCTGTGCTGAAAGTTTAGCCAAGGAGTCTGGACAGTACTTCTTCCTAATCAGCAAATGATAGCTCAGATAAGGTACACAGTCTTTTGGATGAAAGTTCAGACTGATTCATAAGAAATACATTATGTGCTGCATGTTTTTAGCTCCTCTTTATAAGGAATATTTTCTATTTCCAAAATAACTTTTTCATGAGTGCCTAGTGCTGCATGCTGTTACTGCTGAGCTGTCTCTGTCCTTTGGGCTGCTGCAGAGACCTCTTAAAAGACTTGTGTGACTTAAAAGACTTGCATGAGTTGACTTGTTTGAGTAGGTATCACTATTGGGTGCTGAGTAAAAAGTTCATAAATGAAAGTGGAAGTGGATCCCTGTACCTTTGAAAGTGTCAGTCCATTTAAGCAGCAGGGCTTTTCTAGGTTTTTAGGCACGTGGATTCTCTGAAAGGGTAACAGTGCTGTGTGATGGGTGGTGTGTGATGTGGTAACCCCAACCCTGGCAGCTGCACACCCAAACCTCTGTGGGGCTGGGAGCCCAGAGACCTGTGCAGAACTGGTGGGGACTGGGACACACTGGGGTTTGCAGCAGCAGGGGCTTCCTCCAGTGCCTCCCTTTGCATTGGAGCTTTGGGCAGAGCTGAGCCTGCAGCTGGAATCCGGGACAACATGGCAAATTTGGCCTCGGGAGGCTCTGCTGGCCTCTGCCTGCTGCGATCAGGGGGTTTGAGTTACGGGCAGGGCTGTGCCAGCACAGCTGCTGCCAGTCACGGGGCACGGCCCGGCCAGGGGGTGGCACCGGGGCTGTCCCCCATGGCATTCTGTCCCTGTGCTTGTCCTTTGGTGGGTGATACCTTTTGGAACACTGAGCTGCATAAAAACCCAATGCAGAAGCGTGGTGTGTTTAAAGTGTGCAGGGAGTAAGTTAAAACGCATCGTTTTTAGGGTTCTGCTGCCAAAAATAATCAGTAGATCATAACATGCACTTTACAGCAGGGAAAAGGCTGTTTTTCAGGGTTTTGAAATTCTTGCAAGTTACACATCTGTCCTTAAATAACTTGCATTTACTTCCAAATAACTAACTGCTCTCTGTGTTGTCTTGCTTTCCATTACCCTTTTTGCCTGATTCATTCCCCTTCTGCCCTGCTTACCTTGTGGAAAGATGATGTGGGATTCAGCTAATGAGAGAAATAGCATGGAGGTTTTTTGGAAGGGTAGGAAGAGCAGAGCATTACTTCTCATCATGTCCTGATCAGTTGCTCTGGAACATAAACATGTTTGCATAAAACACACATAAACCGCAGCTGATGTGATGAATAGCAGGAGAGAGGTGGTGAAAATAGTAATATGCTGCAGATGATAAATTTTCATTAATTGTAGTGTACTTGTACGTAACTAGATTTGAATTATTTCTGTTGGTACAGCTTATTCTTGTGCTTTGAAAGAAATCCAGTTTAAAGTCCTGCCTTAGAATTGTTTGCCTTGGTTTGGTTGTCCTTTGGCAATGGATATTTGAAGCAGAGAGAAGTTACCTGCTAGGAAAAATGTCTAATGCTGTGAATGAAGGAATCAAAAGTTTTTATTTAGTGCTGCTCTTCTTTCTGGTGACTAAGCAGGATATCCAGTGCTAAAAGTGCTGCCCTACTTCAGTGAATGTGAGGGGATTTTATTTGGTTTGGTTTTGGGATTCTGCCCCTAAATAGCTGAAGTTGTCCCATGCCTTTAGGTGAATTGTTGTAGCATTTTGCAAGGTGAAATCTGTGTAGTTCTGTAGAATTTCCTCTGGGACTCCAATTCTCAATCCCTTTAGCTAATTAATTATTTGAGGAACTGTGTGGAATCAAGTGCTCCAGGTAATTAATGTGTTGAATAGCTAAAGCTAAGATTAATGTGATGGTAGTTGAAGTTGTAGGCAAGTTAACTACAGTAAAGACTATTTTTTTCCAATGTTCCCTTTATAATCCTTAGATGAATTAGAGACAGAAATATATTTTTTCTGTTGCTGTAGTGAAGGTGGTGTGTGGGATGTAAGAGTGCTGTGGCATTGGGGAGTGTAGAGTATTGGAGAAGCAAGGCATGTTCTACAGCACAGGCTTTTCTGCATGCAGTTTTTCTGGAAGGGCTTAGCCCACTTTGAGCTCTTGCAGAACGGCTTCAGGTGGCTGTGCTATCATCTGACATCGTCCTGCAGCAGTTCCATGAAAAATGGGAGTGTGGCCTCCCCACAGGATTTTTCCAGTGTCCCTGGTTCCGTGGAAGAGCTGCCTTGTAAGCGTAATGCAGAAGCCATATCAACCAAATTTTCTACTCTTTGCATTACTGCCAACAACAGAGGCCCTTTTGATGTAGAAAGGGTTTAAATTTGGCTTTTAATAGCAGGAAGCCTGCGACTTCCCTTCCTTTCCTTCCCTCCCTCCTCAACACTTCAACTGTCTTTTCATGAGGCAGTTCCAGAGGAGTAGGTATCTGCAAACAGTATTTTGTGAGCATCCACTGATAAGGTAGAGCCAAAACCTTCTCCTTTTGACTGTGCAGAAGTTTAGATGGCAATCTTTCTGAGGATGAAAAATGGAAAAGGGAGGATAGGAGGAGTTAAGGAATACAGTTGGAAGAATTAAATGTGTAGTTCAGGTTGAAGAGGAAAAGCCAAACAGCTGCTTTTTGTGCGGTCTAGAGACTGGGGTTCTTTGCTTCTAAAAACACATGGCCTTTCACTTACTTCTGATTTCTTTAAGTCATCTTTCCCCTCTGTGATCACTGTGGCTTTGGCTGACAGACTCTAAGGAGAGGGTCATTGTCATGCACAATTTTAGAAAGCGGGGAATAATTGGCACGGGCAGGAGACAATTTTGAAGTGTCATGGGAAAAACTGGGACAAGCAGAAATATTTGAAGAGAAATAAATGGTTGAAATGTGACTTACGAAATCCACTACAAAGATTGACAAATAAGGGGAATATGCCTTTGTGATTATTAAGTTTGGCTAGTGTTTAGGATTCAGGAAGTCTTGAGGTTACAGGAAATTTCAGGTAATATGTTTCAGCCTCAGTTTCCCAAATGATGTAAAATGTTGACACTTTCTTGAACTAGTGTGTTGCAGTGCTGAATAGGAGTTTGTGCATTTATTAAATATGGTAGTGTTGATGGCATAAGCAGAGCTGAATAGCTTTGTTTTCAAGACTTAAATGACAAATATATTTGCATTTCTCTTATATTTCTAAAATTATTTTCTCTCAGTGAGGAAGCTAAGAAAGCCAAGTCGCCCTCCTAAAGATGTCAGACATTTTCTCTTTTCTCACCAAGATTTAGGAGTTTGTGAGTTAAGAAAAGTAGCCATTGATGGTTTCTAATCTTCTCTTAATAATCCATTACCACCATTATGTCACGTAAAGCAGTAAATAATATTATCTAATCACTTTAGGCAGTGTCAGTCTCTCTTGTAAGTGAAACAACTTCTGGTTCAGTAACTTTACTTTTCAGTTGTCTGATACTGTGGGGTTTTTTCTAACTTTTGTCTTTTTAGCCATGTGATCTTATGGAAGAGAAGCTAATGCTATGAGCAAGGGAGAAGTATAATATTTATAACTAAGTTCTTCCAAAATAGTGAATTCCCTCCTAATGGCTAATCTTAGCTTGTGTACACAATTATGATTGCTGTGTTTTTATAGTTCCTTTACATTTGTGTACCAATCCCATGTTTTCAGAATGGTCACTTCAGTTCCTTGCCAAGAAACAAACAGACTTCATTGTGTTTTACTTGACTGGCAACAAAAGTAACTTTTTCCTGGTGTTTTTGAGTAAAATTGAAAATTGGAGTGGGGGAGGCTTGGGGTGTGTGATTCCCCTCGCCCCCTTTCTTCCTTTCTTTGCATCACAGTGTCTGTCAGGAGGTTTCTGCAGCTTTGAGGGACAAACTTTTGGGGTTTTTTTCTCAGCTCCTGCTCGAGGACACCAGTGAGGTGCTGGAAAATTTGTGTGTACGTGTCTGTTCAATTCTATCTGAACAACTGGTTATGGTGTCAGATCAAAATTTGGGCTGCAGAACGTGAAGTGGAGGTGTGGTCAGAGAGGGGAGCAGGATTTGGGTTTCACTCAGGTTTAGGTCTTGTCCTGAGAGCTGACACAGTTGTGCAGATGAATTTTCTCAAGAGACAAAGATATCCCAACAGCTAATAAATACTATGAAAAATAGCTGACTATTGCTTATAGTTTGTAAAAGTTTATGCAAATGTTTATACAAGTTATATTTAACTTTCTTCAGCTTGAAAGAAAGGGGAGGTAATACCTGGTGATGTTAAACCACCTATGCAACCAAGTAATTTCTTAATTGTTAGCATGTTTAAGAGAGTTTTTATATGCTTGAAATTATCTTTCCTTTGAAAATACTTTTATTTTTACAAGGGTGAAAATTCTTTTCTATGTCAGAGTAAAAGTGAACTCAGTGAAACAGCATTAATATTTTTTACATATAACAAAAAAGGAAAAAACCTTCTGAGTCTGGGTTAGGTTTTAATTCAAGTTTCTTATAGGATCTTGCCTGAAGATATGAGACATTGTCCATTAAAGAACTTAAAGAACTTGTGCACTTCAGATGCAATTTAGATCTGCTACTGAAGTGTGATTTTTAAGTGCTGTAAAATGAGTTTTCAGAAAATTTTGCTTGTTTACAATACCTACACTGGGCCTCGTTTGGCAAGGATTGTTAACATACTGAAAATTCAAATAGTCCTGGAATAACTCCTTCACCTTGCTCAGAGGCTTTCTGAAATCACCCTGTTAAAATATTTCCACGTGCAAGGGAAGTGAATTTTTTTTTCAGAGTGAAAAATCATGTTATTTAGGTTCCCAAAATATTACAGAAAAGTAGTAGATGAAGGAATCTAAGAGTTTAAAAAGCTGGCTGGTTTTATCTGCTTTTAGAGCTTGTGGTAGGCTCAGGTTAACCATCAGTGGAGAGGTGACAGCACAGTGTTCAAAGAAAGCATTGACTTTCATTTTTACATTGTGCTTTGTTTTCAGGTAGGTAAAAGAAGGAAAGGGTGAATTGAACATAATTTCTTTATTTTCATGGGAAACATGGTATTGCTCAGAGCAGAATGTGTATCTTATCTGCATTTACTGGTTGGGAAATGCTGAATTCTCCTAGTAAAGCAGTGTTTAAACTACCAATTTTATGTTGTTACATGTTGAGAGCTCTCTATCCTGAATTACTTTTCCTGGCTTGCAACTTGACATTTGTGCTTTCAGCTAAATATTTCAGTTTTCTGAAAAAGAAACCCAACAACAAAAAAGCCCAGTAGTAAACTCATCCCTCAAGCTAAGTTTGCATATGTCGCAGACATGATTTGGCATGTAAAGGGACTGGCCAAAAATATGGCAGTAGTTCTATTTGTTTTGAGGTTTAAATTTCACAAAAGCTTTTTAAGTATGCAGCTATCAACCCAGGAGAAAGCTTTATAGTTGTAGAGAGCTTGGAGAGCAATAACTATGAATAGCGGAATAAGCACGGGTGATGTAATCTGAGAAGCAAAAGAGAGACAGAAGAGAGCTTAGGGCTTAACTATGTGGAAAACATTGTGAATGGGTCTGCGAGGGTTTTGACTTTTGATGGTGGATGTGGGGTTTTACTCATTAGTTTTGGTAAAATCAAACAAATGTGCAAGTTTCCTTTTATTTTCCCAAACAGAAAATAAACCGTTCAGTGGGTAGCTGAGTGAGTCAAGTCTGGGTTCTGGAACTTGTTCTGTCTCCCAAATCCTTTCTCCCCTGCAGCATCTGCAGCTCCTCTTTGGGACCTGTGGCTTTCTGAATGTCTCCTGTTTCCTCCACTCCTCATTTTTCTCCCTGATGCAACACTGATCCCTAAATATTCCTGCATCAGCCCACCCTTTATCTTCCTTTTTCTGTTTTTTCTGCTACCTGGACAAAGTCAGAATGTGTTATGCCTGGTGTAGATGCTCATGAACTCTTCCTGCATTTCCTCACTGGAGTGCTAATTTTGGTCTCCTGCTCAGCCTCTGATTTTAATTTCTGGAAATTCATTTTGCAGCAACAACGCTTCTTCAACTTTGGTTGCACAGCAGAGTCTGAGATAAAATGAGGCTTAGAAAAAACAGCTAAAGGAAGTCTTCCTCAGTTCACTCCAGATTTATTTTTGAAATATTTTTGGTTTCCATGTTCATGAATTAAAGTGGAAGTGGTGTATTTTTCTCCATTTTCTTATCTTAAGCAAACATCTAGTAGTATAAACCAATGTGTCGTGTTCTATTTAACTTGTTATTTCATAAATCACAAACTGTATTAAATACTGCAAAAAAAACTTCAGATAACTTCAAAAATATAGCTCTCTGTGGAGAATATTAAATGTATGTCTTTATTCCACACTTCCACGTCCTTTCTGAAAAATTCCCCTGGGTTTTTCAGGTTCTCACCAGCTTTTCTTAATTAGATGGTGCAGAGTGATTACCTTTGCTCCAGCCAGTGCTACAGAATCAGCACTACATGAAGAATTTTCTTCTGTAGTATCCCATGGAATTTCTTACTTTCTATATATTTTGAATGGACAAATTGGGCAGTACTCTGATTTTTCAAAAAAAATGTTTTTACTAATTTTTCCAGATGGACACTTGAATTAGTTTATATATGAACAGAGTGCTCCTTATCATCTTAAACTTATTGCAGTTACCTTTTTGATATTAAAACTATTTGTTCACATTATTGCAAACCCTGAAGATTCCCCTTACTTCATGCTGTAGCTACATTTTATCTCTTGCCAGTCATTCCAGCTGGGAAATTTATTTTTTTTCAATTTCATTATGTTAAAACCTTGTGGTTTTGTCCCATAAGATAAAATGTATTATTAATAAAAGCTGTGCCTTTCCCTGCTCCTTCTAGCAATCTAGATATGAGTGGGATTTCTTGTTCCTGTTTTTAGGTTGTGAGCTCCTGTGTTGTTCTCTTGGGCTGGGGAGCAGGTTTGGGGCGTTTTGAGGCATTTTTCTGAAAAGTGCAAACACTGCTCTTGTTCCAGTTTTGTGAACATCCTTCCCCAGTGTCTCAGATCAAGGCAAGCAGAGCTAAGGCTTTGAAGTATAATCCAGCAGGCAAAGTTATGTCTGTCTTTATTTTTAGATATATCATGAGTTTGTGTATTAGGGTTGCCCAGGTCCCATCTCTGATGAAGGGCTGAGATACAGAAATTGCTCATCTTAATCTTGGTCATTCAGAGCTCTCAAGTTGAAAGGAAGGAATTTCCACTGATGAGGGCTTTTTTTTAGTCTGACTTGAATCTTGATGTTAAAAATAACATGCCTTACATTTTGCTTTACAATTGAACCTTGAGTTAATAGTAAATCCAAGCATTTAGGATACAGTGCAAGGGTAGCTGCATCAGCTTTTAATAGTTATTTCTACAACTGTACTCTAATGTAAATATGCATTTAGTTAGAATTACTTGTTTACAGATGAGCCTGCTTAGAGACAGCAATGCATTGAGGGGTGTTTTTGACAGCTGAGAGGCAGAAGCATCCACTTTTTGAAAAATATAGTAGTGGAATATCTCACAAGATGTTTTATTTCAAGGTGTTGCCGTTAGAGAAGTGCAGGAAAGCTTGTGACCTTCTCTCTGAGCTACCTGCTGCTGGCTGTATTCTCCACAGGGCTATTCAATAAGTCATAGTGTTCAGTTCTCTTTTTAGTTAAGGCACTAGAAAATAATTATCTCTCCCGAGTGCACCCTTGCAGCCTCCCAGGAGGGGTGGGTGAGCTAATGGAGCAGGCAGAGGTGTGCAGGGCTCCCTTCTGGGGCATGGCTGCTCCCAGGAGCTGCTGCATTACCCTTGAGTGGCACCTTCAGAGCCTGCTGGGGGATTTGTGCTGCTCCTTCATCACTGGGATTTAAACACTCCCTTCTCCTCTGCAGGTCTGCATGCATACAAACACTTTGGGTTCCTTCCAGTTAAGACATTTTTATTCTATTTTGACAGTACAATTATCTATGTAATATAGCTGTTCATAATAATTAGAAAATGTTGCGAGGAAATGGGTGTTTGTGAGCTAAATTTCTTCCTTAAGTTTGTGGTAACAAAGAATGCCGTGCTTCAATCTTGTTTTGTTTTTATTTTTTTTAAATATAGATAAATGTGTAGTGGGACACTTAGCACATTAAAGTCAGAGAACTCTGTGTAATGCCTGTTTTAACCCTGATAATTTAAATTAAAATAGGTTAGGTAAATTTTGTTTAGTGTGGCATTACTATGGAAAAATTCAACTAGTTGGTTTCTTGAATTTTAATTTAATTATACTATAGTGACTGGCATAGCTTTCTGTATTTTTTTGCTGGTTTTAGCAGGTTAAGACTATTTAAGATAAATATGAAAACTTAGAGTTGTAACAACTTTTAAAATATTTTTAAAAGATAGTAATCCTAAGGATATAACCATGTACTGAAATGATTTTTTTGAATATCTTCTGAAATTAGAGTGTAATCACAGCACTGCATTATTCCTGGAAAAAAAACTACAAGCACAATGCAAAGCCTAGGAAAATTATTTTTCCTTTAAATGAGAGAGAAAACAGAAAGGGGAAGGGCTCAGTTATGCACTTGGGGTTTTCAGGAAAGCTGGGACCACTCAGTCCCAACCTGCCACACAAACCCCAAGCCCATGTGCAGGGCAGGCAGAGCAGCACTTCTACACTTCCAAATATTTGACAGAACAGTTGCAGAGCTCAGTGTCAGTAAAAACATTAAGTTTTTTAGTACTTTGTCTCAGTGTCTTTGCAGCAAGCTTGTTACACAACTTTCTGGAAGATTTGCTTTAATGGTTGTGTGGGGTTTTTTGTTATTAAATTTCTATGTTGTGTGAAGCTACTGGATTTTCAGTTTTGGGTTTTGATGCACACTAAGATAGATGCCTGGAAATTGGATGCAACCTTTTAATTTTGCTATGTCAAAATGATTAATGTTGTTTCGAAGTAGTTACTCATAGGAACACATTCTGCTTATGCTGAACATTGTAGATAAAAATATGCTCTGTAACTTACACATAGGGCACTTGAAAATCTGAAATGTAACTATTTTGCCTGTTAGTTTTTTCAACTGGAACTGTGTCACTCTTAATTTCCCCTAACTCTTGGGAACTTGGGATGCTCCGTGCTGCCTCTGTGTTTTGCTTTCACATAATTGGACAGTCTTCACTTTATGTAATTGTATCTTATGCAATCAAATGTTTACTTTCCTTATGTTTATCACCAAAGAACTTGGGAACGTTCTGTTACCTAAGTATCTCTTTGACACTGTAAAATAAGGGGCATGAAAGGAGTGAAAAGATTGAGTTTAGTAAAACATTTCTGTATTCTGTGTAATCACAGGGAGTTGGAAAAAACACTTTGAAATCGTGTAGGCAGCATAATGTCTGACTTTTTCCTCACAGCTTTATTCATGCTGAATAAATTTTTTAAATGTATTTTTTTCTCAACCTAAGCCTCTGTTTTCTTAACTGCACTTCATAGGTTGCATTCTGATAATAATTTCAGACAATAAGAAAACAGGAATTTTTTTCCCCACTTAATTTTTAATAATATTGTTTGGACACAGACTTGGTTTTTTTTAACTGAATGCAGAAGATAAAGTTACACATGGGTAGAGGAAGTAGAAATATTCTATATATATTATTCCATACCCAAAGAAAGTATGTTTCCATCCTGGATAATGCTGCAAACAGAAAAGGAAGTTTGGTGTCTGATAGAAGGGCAAATATTGGGATCATCTCAGTGTGATTCTGTGATATTGTTATGGAAATAGAATATGGGTATTTTTAATAAACAATGAAGAAAAATCCCAGAGGATATCCTGTGAGAAAGTATGGGAAACACCAATTTATATAACTTATTTATAATTATTACTGGGAGGGTGATCTGATAAGTTGTACTTCAGGAATTTGTTTTAATGCAGCCGAACGTGAGAGAGTCCCGCAGGAGTCAGAGTTTAGATTGTATCTGTAAAACTGGAAAAGGACTCAAAAGTCAATTAGTTAAACTACCTTAGTATGGTTTGGGATGTTTTTGTGGCAAAAAGACAAATGCAGGCTTGGATGACTAAAAAAAGGGAAAGTGAAACATAAGTGATAAAGGGAACTTCCAAATCTGATAAGAGTGTTATTAAAATAGTAAATTTTAATCCCATGCTGGTGCCTTCACTTCTTGAAGGATGTGGAATTATTGGGAAGGGCTTAAGATTGAAAGGAAGGCACAGGAGTTGTCCCAGGTCCAGAAGGGGGGGAGGTGTCCAGACGTGATTTCATGGCCATGTAGAGGGCGTGCTGTGTGAGCAAAATGCCTGAAAACGAGGGCAGGCGAGAGACTGACTTCCTTGGCATCTGAGATAATTTATTTGGAATAATTTCTTGGGAAAGAGGAAGCTTCGTTTAAGCAATCTTAGGGAGGTAGGGGTTTATTTTTAAACCCTGTTTGAATCCACCTGAAGATTCATCTTTGCTGGTGCTGGTGTGTGTGCTCAGGGTGCTCACTGTGGCCTTGGGGAGCACGGAGTCTGATGCACATTCTGCAAATCCTTCCTGAAGATTATTATGTATTTGCAATTCTGTGTTGGTGTTTGAAGCCTTGAAACCTTTCAGCCCACGGGCATCAGAGAGGTGGGGAAGCGTGGGGGCTGACTTTTGGTTTTGGTTTTTTCCCTGAAGATAATTTTGCTGCTTGTTCTGTTGTCACTGTTTTCACTTCCTCCTGAAGCATCAAAGACTGGGCAGGGTCTGAGGTGATGTCAGAAGATCCTCTTTTGGGCCAGATTGGTTCATTCTTACTCAAGTGGTGCAGATCAAGTCAGTTGAGGAGCTTGAGAGAAGAAACTCTTTCATTAGGGACTCCTAGGCTTGTTCCCACCTTCTCCTGCACCTCCTGGATCATCAGAGCAGACTTTTTGTAAGCAGTTCTCTGTCCTTGCAGGAGTTCTGGGTGCTCAGTCTTACCTCATTTCAAATTGTGACATTCAGAAAGAATTGTTTTATGTGAAATTTCATCTCAACACTAAAGCATATGGAGAAGCACAGTGATTTGTGATCCACTGAAAGGCAGTATGAAGTATTCAACTATCCTCTCTGGCCTAAAATTCTTCACAATACAAATTACCAAATATNTTTGCTATGTCAAAATGATTAATGTTGTTTCGAAGTAGTTACTCATAGGAACACATTCTGCTTATGCTGAACATTGTAGATAAAAATATGCTCTGTAACTTACACATAGGGCACTTGAAAATCTGAAATGTAACTATTTTGCCTGTTAGTTTTTTCAACTGGAACTGTGTCACTCTTAATTTCCCCTAACTCTTGGGAACTTGGGATGCTCCGTGCTGCCTCTGTGTTTTGCTTTCACATAATTGGACAGTCTTCACTTTATGTAATTGTATCTTATGCAATCAAATGTTTACTTTCCTTATGTTTATCACCAAAGAACTTGGGAACGTTCTGTTACCTAAGTATCTCTTTGACACTGTAAAATAAGGGGCATGAAAGGAGTGAAAAGATTGAGTTTAGTAAAACATTTCTGTATTCTGTGTAATCACAGGGAGTTGGAAAAAACACTTTGAAATCGTGTAGGCAGCATAATGTCTGACTTTTTCCTCACAGCTTTATTCATGCTGAATAAATTTTTTAAATGTATTTTTTTCTCAACCTAAGCCTCTGTTTTCTTAACTGCACTTCATAGGTTGCATTCTGATAATAATTTCAGACAATAAGAAAACAGGAATTTTTTTCCCACTTAATTTTTAATAATATTGTTTGGACACAGACTTGGTTTTTTTTAACTGAATGCAGAAGATAAAGTTACACATGGGTAGAGGAAGTAGAAATATTCTATATATATTATTCCATACCCAAAGAAAGTATGTTTCCATCCTGGATAATGCTGCAAACAGAAAAGGAAGTTTGGTGTCTGATAGAAGGGCAAATATTGGGATCATCTCAGTGTGATTCTGTGATATTGTTATGGAAATAGAATATGGGTATTTTTAATAAACAATGAAGAAAAATCCCAGAGGATATCCTGTGAGAAAGTATGGGAAACACCAATTTATATAACTTATTTATAATTATTACTGGGAGGGTGATCTGATAAGTTGTACTTCAGGAATTTGTTTTGATGCCGCCGAACGTGAGAGAGTCCCGCAGGAGTCAGAGTTTAGATTGTATCTGTAAAACTGGAAAAGGACTCAAAAGTCAATTAGTTAAACTACCTTAGTATGGTTTGGGATGTTTTTGTGGCAAAAAGACAAATGCAGGCTTGGATGACTAAAAAAAGGGAAAGTGAAACATAAGTGATAAAGGGAACTTCCAAATCTGATAAGAGTGTTATTAAAATAGTAAATTTTAATCCCATGCTGGTGCCTTCACTTCTTGAAGGATGTGGAATTATTGGGAAGGGCTTAAGATTGAAAGGAAGGCACAGGAGTTGTCCCAGGTCCAGAAGGGGGGGAGGTGTCCAGACGTGATTTCATGGCCATGTAGAGGTGGTGCTGTGTGAGCAAAATGCCTGAAAACGAGGGCAGGCGAGAGACTGACTTCCTTGGCATCTGAGATAATTTATTTGGAATAATTTCTTGGGAAAGAGGAAGCTTCGTTTAAGCAATCTTAGGGAGGTAGGGCTTTATTTTTAAACCCTGTTTGAATCCACCTGAAGATTCATCTTTGCTGGTGCAGGTGTGTGTGCTCAGGGTGCTCACTGTGGCCTTGGGAAGCACAGAGTCTGATGCACATTCTGCAAATCCTTCCTTTTCCTGCTCTCAAGATTATTGTGTATTCGCAATTCTGTGTTGGTGTTTGAAGCCTTGAAACCTTTCAGCCCACGGGCATCAGAGAGGTGGGGAAGCGTGGGGGCTGACTTTTGGTTTTGGTTTTTTCCCTGAAGATAATTTTGCTGCTTGTTCTGTTGTCACTGTTTTCACTTCCTCCTGAAGCATCAAAGACTGGGCAGGGTCTGAGGTGATGTCAGAAGATCCTCTTTTGGGCCAGATTGGTTCATTCTTACTCAAGTGGTGCAGATCAAGTCAGTTGAGGAGCTTGAGAGAAGAAACTCTTTCATTAGGGACTCCTAGGCTTGTTCCCACCTTCTCCTGCACCTCCTGGATCATCAGAGCAGACTTTTTGTAAGCAGTTCTCTGTCCTTGCAGGAGTTCTGGGTGCTCAGTCTTACCTCATTTCAAATTGTGACATTCAGAAAGAATTGTTTTATGTGAAATTTCATCTCAACACTAAAGCATATGGAGAAGCACAGTGATTTGTGATCCACTGAAAGGCAGTATGAAGTATTCAACTATCCTCTCTGGCCTAAAATTCTTCACAATACAAATTACCAAATATCTGTGTTTCCTGACTATTCTGTGCTCTTCCAACCTGCTAGCCCAGGTCAAAGCTCTGGTTCTGCATCTGTTCTACAGAGGGAGACATGTATGTGGCTGGGGAGGTGGCTGGCTGGGTTTAGTGCCACTCTGTGATTATGGATCTCTGTGCTTTGACAGAAACAGCAGAATTTCACCTTAGTGTGGGTAACTCAAATTAGTGTGGTATGAGCACGTTAGTATCTCCTAATGAAAGCAAATATAGAACCAAATATAGTTCTCTTCAATTCCATTCATTCTGGACCTTATCTCTCCCTCTGATATGTCTCACTAGTTGCCAAGCAACCTCAACAGTAGTTCTGCACATCCAGCAGCATTAAAAAAAAAGTGAGTAGTTGTTGCTGAAAATGAGATGCCTTCTGATGACATGAATGAAGAGAGTTGTGAGGGAAGGAAGTGGGGAGTGGCAAGTTTGGAGCTGATGTTCTGAAAAAGCTAATAATATTTAGCACTTAAGTAGTGCTTTTTATTTCCCAAGCACTAATCAAGCAATCGTAAGATTATTAAATAAAGACTATTTCTTTCCTTTCAGTGAGTGATGCACAATTATGTTTATGCTTCCTAGAGCAGAGGGCAGGATTTAATCCCAAGAGTGAGGGAGTTTAGTGAATGTATTTCTTTCTCTAACCTGTACTGACTTCCCATGTTTCTAGTTGGACTGCAGATTATCTGGAGGGTTTGGGAAGGTTTTTCTTTGTGTGTTTGCTGATATATAGCCAGCACTCCATTTATTTCATGCAGATGCACCTGCTGTGTTTTGGATTTTGTTAAAATATTTATCACCTGCAAGGCCTTCCAGACTAGAAGTATGAAAGATTGTGTGTAGGTCCTTTATTACTTGGTAATGGTGTAATGCTTATAAAGCAATAAATAGAACTTACTTTTATATTCTGTCTCCTGTGCAGAATGTGATCTGAGAAGCAAACAGTTATCTCAAAGGAGATCATAACAGAAGTGAAAGCTGATTTGGGAAAATGATTCTGGTTTTAGGTTATTCAAAAGGAAAACTTTGTGATTCATGTAGACTGACTAAAGCAACATTATTGAGGATACACTTAAGCTAGAAAGTATTGAGTTAGGATTGCCATAATTTGTGTTCTTTTTAATTTTGGACACCATTGCCAATGACTGTCTATATAAAAAGGCAATTTAAAATCCTTTCACTAACTCCTAATAAGCAGTTTTGATTCCCATGTGGGGTTTTTCCAGCAGGTTCTGACACTATGAACACTCACTTTCCGTGTCACAGTCTGCCTGGAATTACCAAGTTGTGTGTTGTGAAGGGACAGCAGAGAACTGGGCTGTCCTACCAGCTCTGGTCTAGAGGACTGTGAGCCCCACTCACAGATCATCCTTTCCTTCTCATTCATTTTTCCTGAAGATGGTGGTCTTGGGAAGATGTTTATTCCATTTCAGAGAGGGTAGTAAAGCAGGGATGTGCTACCAGTGTGTCAGAAACAGGGAATGTGTCAGTTTGTACAGGCAGTGGGATGTGCTGTGATTCCACCCTCCCTGCCTGTGCACACACATCCCGTGTTGGACGTGCTCCAGGGGGGCTTTCTGCTCACGTTTTCACAGGCTTTGTGCTCAGCCTGTGCTTACACCCTGCATCTCCACTATTCAGGATAAAATTAACAAAATGAGGCAGGGTTATTCAGGAGGTGTTTGCTGTATGATGCAGATAAACACAAAAAACTGAGGCTTGGTGTACAAATCCTTGCAAAGTGGCTTCCTGCCCACCTGCTGCACAGAGGGGAAGGTGTTTTATGGGTACAGTGGTGCTTGGAGCTGCTGCCACTGCTGCTGACAGAACATACACATTTGGAATCAGTCTGTGTGTTCATCTGAATCACAGACCCAAAGGGGTGCCTGCCTGACAGGAGCTGCATTTTGCTCTGTGTGAGGGGTGATGAATTATTCTCCAATTGCAGTTGCAGTGAATTTAAGTTATTGCTTGTAATGAGAACTAGAAACAATCCTGGATCACTCTGGGTTTAAGGATAAATTGAATTAAGAAAGGCATACAGAAGAACTATACTTGCAGGTTGTTAAAACACAAGTGAAATGGTTAAAACACAAATGAAAAAACATCTCAGTGTTATGTA
This sequence comes from Spizella passerina, assembly GCA_013401375.1. Lineage (NCBI taxonomy): Eukaryota > Metazoa > Chordata > Aves > Passeriformes > Passerellidae > Spizella > Spizella passerina. The sequence continues at coordinate 19,431 of WBNQ01015951.1, forward strand.
GGATTTTTACCCCGTTCAGCTTCTAAGCATTATTTATGTTGGACTAAAATTTCTTTTGACATTCTGCAGCTAATAGAGGTAACACAGAAAAATAGTCTGTGTCTGTGTGTGTGATGCATATACTTATTCTGTTTGTAGTGATGGTATTTTTATCCTCATCTTCTAAGAGAAGACCAGTCCTGCTTCATGCTTTTTTTGTAATGCATAAAATACATGGATTTTGGCAGCTGCCTCTTGCCTCTAGGCTTGTAAGTAGGTTTGTCCATGCAAGATGTGGGTAATTACTATATGTGTGTGTCTGTATATATATATATATGTGTGTGTGTGTGATGTGTTAGTTGCTGCACCAGTATTGCCATGTAAACTTAGTTGCCCTTTTATATATATATGTGTATTCTCTGTATATCTAGTTTTAAAAGGGTAAATATTATAAACTGGTTGCTCAAGAGCAGCACGCTATAAAAAATGTAATAAGCACATCAGTAAAAGTGTTGGAGGTAGTAATAAAAGTGCACTATAATCCTTCTGCCAATTTATTGAACTCTAACTATAGTTATCTATGACAATTAACTGCTGCATGTTGTACATTAACCCTTTGTGAGTAGCTGTATATGCAGTGTTACTGAGTATGGCTTCAGTGCCTTAAA
>WBNQ01015953.1:16904-28366 GCA_013401375.1 Spizella passerina
TTTATCTTTTCCAATATATGGCCAAAACTTGATATAGCAGGGGCACATTTCTTATTTGCAAATGGCCAACAACTACAACAACAATATTAATAATAATAACAACCATAATAATTATACTTTCTGCTCTATTCTGCAAATAAAGTCTTTTTCTGTTTGAGTCCATGAAAACATCACTCCTCATGAGTACAAGCACAGCAAAAAGTGGTTCTAAGTTGTATCAATTGCTAGAGTATTGCAACAGAAACTCAAGGTAAGATGCCACTACCAAAGACATAATTGAAAACTGTACAGAAAGGCTCAATAAAGCTGAACATGCAATTCTGCTGTCACTTGTTTGCCCCAAAGGAAGATGTGTCCTTCATGTACAACAGAGCTGAGGAGCATCTGTCCATCATGCATAGGAGTCCCCTTCTTCCCTGGCACTCTGTGTACTACACTACTGTCTGCAGAAAACCTTTCAGAAAACCTGCTCCTAAAACACCTGTATTAGTCCTAAAGTGCTCTCAAAATATCAGCACGGCCGTTCTGGATCAGTCAGAGCAGTGATCCTGTCAGTGGAACAGCAATATTGATCAGGGCTCTAAGATGAGCTAGTTGAGCTCATGCTTAGCTAGAGCCCAGTTTCACCACTTTCTTCCCCCTTTCTGTAGTTCAGAGGCTTGATCCCACTGGCCTAGTGGGTTTCACAAAATTCTGTTTTCTTCAATATCTCCTCCATAATTCTTTCTATCACAGCCTTCAAATATATGAGAAAAGACCTTTAGTTTTGTCTTCAAGCTTTTTGCAAATTTCCAATTCTCTTCTTCAACATTGATGTACTTCCTTCCTTATTCCCTTAAAGGCTCTTATGTCCACACATTCCTAGCTCACAGATCCTGGCTACAATGATCTCTCACATGATAGTTGACTGTAATCTTCTACATACAAATATCCTGAGAGAAAACAGAGGGGGGCCCCCAGGATCCTATTGCTCAATATCCACCATTCCATCTGGGATGCATAAAATCCCTAAACACTGAGTTTTGTTGCCTAACGATGCTTCCAATCTTCCTAGCTGTAGCTGCACTACTGAACAAACAAGTTCTTTACTGCCAAAAAGCCCAGCCAAAAGTAACTGTCCCACAGACTCTTGGTTGAACTTGGACCAAACAGTGGCCTGAGAACTCTGCCACAGAACTCTGCAACATCTGCTGCCACTTTCAGAGGTTGTGTCTATTAGGGTATATGTTTCCCTTCTTAAATCCCTTTAAGATGCACACATTTAAAAGACATCTCCTTGTTACAAACTACCCCCACGCCTGGCTATGTTACCCTACCAGCTATTGCTGCTCAACAATTACTAAGCCTAGAAGAAAGACCTGCCAAGCTGTCAATAGGAAAATAATGCTTTTCTTAACCAGCTCTTTTCTCATATTTTGTCACATTAGAGTGGCTGCACAACACAGTCTCACTGCAGTGCTCTGCTGGAGGCAATTTAATTCTGAACTGATCATCAAGATTGGCTTCAGCAAACTCTTGAAGAGTCTGCCCTTCCTTCTCCCAGGAACCACCTGCATTCACTTGGACAGGCAGAGGTTTCTCTGGTTTGCTCAGGCTTGCATTGAGAAGACAATAAGGAAAGGGAGAAAATAGCCTTTGCTGGCTCACTTCCTTCCCCTAACACACTCCAGACCCCACCATTTTCATTTTAACAGCTCCTCTTTTCTCCTGATCCAGGAGATGGAAATAGCTGCTGGACCTTTCACATCCCTCTGGAGTCCTCTGCACCAAAGCTTCATGTACAGAAAGAAAATTCTACTCCAGGATAGAAGTCAAGCCCACAGGGCCAAAGAGATATTCTGCTTGTCCAGCTTCTCCACATTCTCCAAACACTTGGCCAATCTTCATCTCCTAGATTCTCTTTCTCCTTCCAGCATGAGAGTTCATCTCCCCAGGTCACACACAGGAAAGTTCTGCTCACACCACAGAGACACTGTTAGTGCTCCCATGGCTGTGCTCTGCACTCTTCTGAGAACAGATAGGAGCTCACAGTGTACTCCAACAGCAGCTGGGTTTTTTATAGCAGAATGTATTTGCTGGGCTTTGGCACGGGACTAGCCACATCCTCAAAGCTTACAATCATTTTGGAGCAAAAGCAGAGTTTGTTCCCACAGATCTGCAGTAGATCTTCTGGAAATATCCTTCTGATCTACTCATTCTCCCATGATGTGTTTTCCTCAGTCTGTGTTTTTTTTCTGACAGTTTCATAATTCTTTTGTGGGAAACCTCCCAAGTCCTGAGACCTTGATTCCAGCTCCAGCATTTTTCCCAGATTTAGTACAAATTAATGCCACAGTTAATAGGTTTGTGAAAGTCCAAAGACTTTCCTGCACTTTCTTGTTCTAGGAAATACATAAAAAATAAAATCCATTTCTCCCTGGAGCTGCATCAGTGCTTAATGTTTCAGAGGATTTCAGTGATCAGAGCTTCAGAGCTGCACTTCTCTCCCTTTAAGGGAAAGCAGACAATTGACTTGAAAAAACTGTACTCCTAATTTATAAGTCTGTCACATCCATACTACCTACCCATCCCAAGAATCTGATGTTACTGCATCTTTAATTGTGATCATGGATAACCCTCTCCTTTCCAGATTTGCCTCCCTTAGCTGTTAATCCAATAGCAGCACACTCTGATGTGCTTGGTCCCCTCTCATCTTCATTGCCCCGGGTCCCTTTCTGGACCTGTAAAGGGCAGCATTTCCATGGCCAGAGATTAGAAGACCCTTGCAGGGTGCTTAGAGTCCTCTGGTTCAGGAAGAAGGAATTAATTAGGAATTAAACTTTTCCTCCTTGTAATCTCATGATGAGCACAGCCACTTTTCCCTATGAATATTATTTCTAATCATACAATCAGAATATCCTGAATTGGAAGAGACCCATAAGGATCGTCAAAGTGCAACTCCTATACTTTCCTTTTAGGAAGCTACCTCTTACATGGCCAATCTTTTTATTTAGTGATCTTTGCTAGGTGTGTGATGGAAGAGTCTCTCTAGTCATTGCACACAAAAATAAGCCCACTGTTCAGACCAGTATGTGAACAGAAGTTTCATATTCAGGAGCTCTGGCGGTCAACAGACTCTTGTAAACACCGACATAACTCAATAATTAGGCAGAATATTGAGTTAGCCAAAGCAAACCAGCAGTTTTGTGGGGGATTTGTGAGTTAAATAGGCTCAGTGAAGAGTCCAGAGGTGCCAAACTGGAGAAGAAGAAGGGAAGGATGTGCAAGGCACAGGAGCCAGCAGCAGGGAGAAGAGGGGAGAAGGCAGGGAAATAGCCTGTCCCTCTTGCAGCAGCAGGAGACAGGTCAGGCAGCTCTGTTGTCTCTTTTCTTCCCCTAGAGATGCATTTTCAGTGTGATCACCACCAAGCCTCACTGGCTGAGACACTGCAATGGGGTATTTGAAGGAGACTGCTGTTGGTTAAGACAAAAGAAGTGTCCTTATAATCTAGCTGTGAGGTGGTCATTCAGCTGCCAAGAAATAGCATTTCAGATGTTGTGATTTCACTGTTCATTAAAGCACTTGAAGAAAATGCCTACTTCTGAAGGTGAGAGTGAAGTTTCCTTCTGGACAAGGGGTCTGACTTCACTCAGCTTGGAGATGTTGAGGTAGGTGACCTGAGAAATGCATTTACAGCCCTGCTCAGGGAGCTGCAGTTAGGCAGGAATTGTGCCAGGTGCTGTGGAGGTGACTGCTCTCCACCACAAACAGCCAGCACACAGATTGCACAGCAGGATATTTCATTGTATTGGAAAAAACTGGCAAAAAAAAAACCTACATTTGCTGGGTAGTTTATTTCCAATAAATAATTTAACCTCTTCCAATAAAAAGTTCTGCATCCTGAAACAGAGAATTGGTTTTGCAGAAATTATTCGTGGTGCGGCATCAAAGTAATCTCCACTGGATTCTGGGGAGCAGTATATGTTTTAGGAAAATATTTTGGATGTCCTGCAAAATGTTAGTTGCAAAATCTCAGCTGCAAAATTTCCTCTGCTCTTTGAGCTCAAGCTGTACATAAAATAATGAGAGCTTCAGGCATCTCCTTCTCTCAAAGCTGTAATTTATGTCAATAGATAGGAGGGAATTAGTGCAAAGCATAAATTATCCTTTCACTACACTGCTGCTTTCCAAAATTCCTTTTTCAACAATCCCAGAACAGACCTCAGCAATATTAAAGTCTTTAAAATTATATTGATCAACAAGTGATAAAAGAATCCTCTAAAAATAACAACATAAACCCAGTGAGTTTAATATATTCACAGGAAAGCCTTCTGAATATATGCTTACTCTTTCCAAGATTTATTATTCCTTTGTCCTTAAAGAAATTCAAATTAATTATAAAAATGAGGACATTCCTAATGGGATTTAACTGAAATGTTACAAGGCTTAATTTGTGTGAAAGTACCAACAAGTTTATTCATTTTGTAGGAGTGTGGAATTTGCTTCACGTAATACTCAGGACTTAGCTACAGCTTTGATAGAAATGTTATTTGGTAATTATATGCTCTTCCCTCGGGGACAAAGTAATTAATTCTGTTCTGCAGTTCACAGCATATTCTGTTCTCACACACATATGAAGGATGAATTTTGGAAGATTATGATCAATAGTTACTTTATTGACAACCAATAGCTCATCATCCTGACAGCTCCGTGACTTTTAAAGAAAATTCAGGAACACAGAAGTCAAACTTCACTTCTTAACCTTTTTATTTGTATATGGGGGGGAGGGGAGAGAATAAACCTAAAGGAAAATAAAAATTTAAAATTAGGTTTCATGAAAGAATTAGATGACCTTTCGTACATAAACAAAGAAAACAACCACCTAAAATTTATATTTTTAGTAAATCACAGCTAAGGCAAAACCCATATGTTTTCCCTCATTTGTTGATTCTTTATTCCTTCCCTTTAGAGTAGAGAATAATTTAAAGTTCAGGTTAAATACAAGTTTGAACAATAAATTTTAGGCATAGGTGAGGAGCTGAACCTCCCCTAAGGTGCAGTTAAAGGCACATGACATTTTTAGTCCATCACTGAGCAGCTCTGTGTGTTTGGATCAAGGTGTTCATCCCAGCCTACCCTCAATGAGTGTGGTGTGTTGCATACTTTGAAAGAACATGCACAGAAGAATCACAAACAGCTGCTAAAAACCCAAATACAGAGATCCTGGAAAGGCTGTCTTTGTGAGGAGGAAGACAAAAATGTTCCTTTTGGTATTTTGTACTCAAATATTACTTTGTGGAAGGCACTGCTATCAAGAAAACAATTCTTTTAGTAATTGCTTCTGCAGACATTTTTTGCCTGCACCAAGGGAAGTCCCAGTTCAGCAGGGCTATGGGAGAAAGGGATCCCCTCCAGGGATTCTCACATAAAATCTGACTCATTCCCTATCCCAGATACCACAGCCTGGGCAAGGCATTTTGGCTAGAGAGTTATGATTTCCTCCGTGGATTTTTTTATTAACAAAATCTTCTGGTACAGATGCAAACATACAGCGTGGAATTCCCCTCTTTCAGTCTAGTCTATCCCTTGACAGATCCAATGAAAAGTTCATCACAAAAAGCACTCCTGTATAAACAGCTGTCACTCCAGGAAAGGTGACATCTTCTCCTGCTTGTGATGTATTCTGTAATATAAACATGACTATAGTTTCTTGGGGGTCTGTTTTCCCAATTGAAAATTATTGATAGTAATTAGGATAATAACATTTTCTACCCAACAGGAAAGTTGTGTCAACAAATATATTAAAATTGTCAAAAAATTGAGCTATAGGAACACAAATACTGATAACATAGCAAGGAACTAGGAACTTACTGTTCTTAAGTTTTCACTGTCCAAAACCAGTCAGCTCTGAAACAACTGCAAATCTCATTTATTCCATCAGCAACTAAGGGACTTGGCACCAGCCACTTAATTAGTGCTGGCCTTAGTCAGTTTTAAAAAAGCATGTGCATGTAATCTGCCAATAAGCCAACAATTAGATGTTTTACAGGAAACTATTCCATTGACAAAAATTAAGTTTAGGAAGAAGGAGTTGGAGGACTGGAACTGGCTGCATTTCACAACAGTGCTGGCAATAAATCTTGACAATAAAAGGGAATGAAATACTTAAGCCAGAAAAGTGAAATCACTAAAAATAAAACTAGAGACAAATTACATTCATCTCCCAGATCTCATTCGAATATCTGAGTGGCAAATAGCTGCAGCACACAATACAATAGCTGCAGCATCCCAAGAGATCTGCCTCTGCCTTCACCCATGCAAATCTGCCAATCCACAAGACCAATAATGAGTGATGTTACTTTCTTCATTATGCGTCCTTCAGCTTGTGGCCGAGATAAAACACTCAGTGTGAATAAGCAAATAGTAGTTTTGTCCAGCAAAGGTGCCCCTTGAGGATGCTGTCCAGCCTCAGAGTAACATTAGTGAAAGAAAGAAACCCAACAAACAAACCAGAAATACCAGACCATCAAAGGTCTGAAAAAACCCTTCCAAGGCCAGAGCACAGAACCCTCCGTTGTTCTGCCACGGCACAGGCTGGCTCTGGCCCTGTGAACAGCCACTGTTTCACACAGCCAGGGACTCAGGATGGGAGTAGTCCCTGTGCTCATGAGCATCAACACCTTTGGGTAAAGCAAGCCTGGTTCTTTCATCGCAGCCAGGAAATAAACATTGTGCCAATCAACAGGAGAAACAGAGCATCAGCCAGCCTCTCTTTCTTTCCCCTGTCCTCTGCCTGTCATATCCATACCTCACCCAAGGTCAAAGCACATAACTTGCATGAAGATTGCAGCATGAAAGTGGCCGCAGTCTTCCTCTTCCTGCTTTATCACTCCTCCTCCTGAACATGAGGTGCCACGAAGTTCCTTCAAGCACAGGCTCCCCTGCAGCATCCTGGCACGTCCATTGCCTGGGATACATACATCCTGCTGGATCTCACTGTGCTGAGCTCACCCAGTTACCACCACAGGATCTGATCCCCACAGAGCAGCCCAGCACAAAGCCTTGTCTCAATTGCTTCACGCAGGAGCTTCCTCAGTGTCCAAGTTTAGGACAAATTTGTTAAAGAATCTGCAAAGGAGGGCCCCTCCAGAAAGCAAAACCCACACGGCCTCTCCCCCAACTGGTTCGGANAGAAAAAGGGAGCAAGCAAAGCAGCAAGCTGAAGCAAAAAGTGAAAAAACAGCCCAAGTACTGCTCATCTCTGTGTCCCTGATAAGAGAAACCCAAACAAAACTTCCACTCTTTAGAGCTGGTCTTAAAGGCACAGAACATGTGAATGGGGATACAAGCATCATAACGTCACCCCAGGACACTCAGGATTAGTTATCCCTGCACTCAGCCTCATTAACATTCCCTTCCTGGCCACTGAGAAGCAGGCCTAATTACTGAGGATGCAACGTTGGCTGATAAAGCCAAAGTGTCTTGCTGTTCTGGTACTATTTTAGTTGATATACCAGTCTGAGATATTATCCACAGCACCCTGAACTGAGTACAGTGAGTGAAATGAGGAATAATGAGGTGGGAAAAAAACTCCCTTTGCCTTTTTTCATACTCCAGCAAAGGTTTGGGTCATACTTGATTTCAATACAGGTTGAAGGTTGGGGTCAAGTTTCACTGGGGACAGCTCAACTCTTCCTCTCCTAATTGCTCAAGCCTACTTTTCATGATTAATTCTCTCATCAGTGCTTCAAGGTCTTAGGGATTTTGGCAAAGATGACAGTGTTATCAGCTGATCTAATGTGGCTTAGGTGTCCCCATTTATCGTGATGCCCTTTCCTTCTCTATTCAAGGTTTTCATAAACTTTTCCAAGCATGAGGTGACTTGTTCCAGTGTGACAATATCTTTTTGTCTATTCTATTCTTTCATTTGATCTCTTCACTTTTCTTGTCAATGCTTAAATGTCACTGCAACACACTGTTCATGTGCTCTGGGATTCTGAGAAATCCTCCTTCTTATTCAGTGTTTCTCATGCTGCCTGTGTCCAGGTTTTTTGTGTGTACACCGTTTCCATTACACACCTCATTAGGGGCATGCACCTGCTCCCATCAAAGCCAATGGCAAAATTCCCACTTACTTCAGTAAAAGCAGGTTTGGACCCAGTGGTATGCCAACTGATAAATTAACTTTCATACAAAACCCAAAGAGGTAGGAAATTTTCCAGGATTATATTTTGCCATTTGAACAAAGGGAGATTTTTGTAATTGGAGTTGTCAATAACTTTTCTGTACATAAAAAATAGCTCTTTAGCCACTACTGAAGACCTGAATGAAAATAGACTCTCTAGCAACGTTAATGCATAAAATAAAATAGAGTCCAGTAGCTTTTTCATAAAGTGAACTACATTAATGTAGATACCATTAACACTGTGGACTACAATTGCTTAAGATGGAAAGTGATGCCTGCTTTTTGAAATTAATTGAAGCCCTTTGCCAAATGACCAATATAGGATATTCTCCAAGTAACATCGCTGTAGTAAATGGCAACTAAATACAATAAGAGAACATAAGGAGAAACATAAAATAATATTTTGGTCTCTGTGGCAATCATCAAAGAAAGCATGTATTTTATTTGAGAGGTTAGGGACATAGAATGAAAAATCAGGGTTGATATGCCTTTAATATTATTCTACCACGATTACTATTTTTGACATTGTGGAGATGCTTCTTCCATGAGAGATAGAGTGAGATTGTAGCATGCAGCAATTTAAAATAGAAGATAAGCTTCATCTTCCTTTACAATCAACATCAGTCTCTCATTTCTGTGACCTAGGGTATCTTACCCCAAGCATTCAAACAAATCGGGGCATGTTTAAAGTTGGTTTATGAAATAAAACACATGATTATCTGTATTCTTGCTAAATTGGAGTTATTGTATTAAGTCAAAATTTTCAGTAAATCAATATCTGATTAGAACTTTCCAAAAGTCAAAAAAATTTTTTACTAGCTCTTGTTTGACCCACAACTGGCTATATTGTCTGGTTTTGATCCCAAACACAAATTTCTACTTTCACTGGCTGCAGAAGTGTAATATAGATTAATGTCCAGTAAGCTATAGTTTGAGATGAAATTAATCTCTCTCATGATATAAACCAAATTTAAGTCTTAGCCTCCAGAAATTTTTCTGTTAATGAATTTCTTCACTAGTCCTTCATCAGAAATAACAAACCCAGTCTGAAAATCTTTAATCCAATTCCCATGGAACTCATTAAAAAACTGGAAGTTTCTCTAAGTGAACTACAGAATCAAATATATTCTTTGCATCACTGCTGCTGCAGTGAGTTTGATCCATCACCTTGTAGCTCCTTTGTATTGATGATACCTGTGTGATGCCCAGAACATTCCTTGCACACGCAAAAAAGGCAGCAGAGGTGGAACTGAAGGAAGCTCTGCTTGGTGTTCAGCAGCATCAGATGAAGCAGCATAATCTCACTCCTTGTGCAACCCCCAGGCTGCCCTCCAGCAGGGAAGCTTTCCCTCCAGACTGGGAGCCAGTTGCCATGACTGCTCACCACACACCTTTTCTACTCAATATCAGGCTTCAGAGTGTGCAGGATGGAGTGGCTCAGATATCAATGGCACCAGGTAAAAAGTCTGAATCCTTGTCTTGATGGTCTGAGAGGTAATAGCCATGGAAAGCATGAAGCAGACCTTCACCCCCCTGCTAGTTATACCTTTCATTAGTGACTTGATCAGAGCTCGGGGAGAGTAAAGGCTTTCAAAGGCTACAGCCCAGCTTCCTTAATTTGGTTTTCATAACAAAAGTCATGGAAGCCTCATTGTCTTTTCTAATAGATACTTGTGGGACATTAAAAACATGAAAGCCCCGTGGATCCCCTCTGTAATGCTCTCCATTGCAAGGTTCTGTTCCATATGAGGTTATTCACTTTGGCTATCAGCTGCACTGACCTTCCTGAACAATGCAGTCAATTTTACCCTGCACTTGACACACAATACACTGATTCCTTGGCTCCTGAGAACAGTCTAATTGAGAGGGTGTGCTGTATTACAGAACATGATTTGCTTAAAAAGATTACCATCTAGCTCATTAATTTTACATTACCATACCATGCTTCTATTGACGTTATCACAATGCTTTCTACAACTACTTACAGTGATCAGAAAAATGCACAGAGATCACATAGCCATTAAGCTGATGAAAAGATTTTTAGAGCTATTATTATTTACGTTATAGCAATCCCTCCTGGTCTTGGTCCATACTGGGGTTAACTGTGCCAAACCAGAAAATGTGTTCCCCTTCCTGAAAAACTTGGAGTCTAATTACTCCTGGAAGTAACAAAGATGACACAAACAAATAGGAACAGGGGGGAAAAGTAGTACTTATGACTTGCATTTAAACAAACCAAATGTTTTCACAACTGGAGACCTTATGTTCATTTTATAAATATACATTATAGAACAGGAGTGAGCAACAACAGAATGGAAGTGGTTGGCAAGGGGACAACTAAAAGAAGACTGAACTGGTGAGAATTTTCATCCTGAAAGGACAGCCTGGAATGGTATTTGAGGAAAAGAATTCAAATTGATCAGATATAATCTGATCTCATCAGTGAAGCCAATGCTGCAGTGTTAGCATAATTAGATATAATATTTCTGACCAGTAATGGTAATATTACAATAATTTGTGAAGTGTCTTAGACAAGGAACTAGATTAAATGAGTATGAAACAGTGTATGTGAGCATCAGTATTCTCAGGGTTTTCCTGAGAGAAGCCAAGGAGATTCTATAAGCAGAGAGTTGAAGGAGCCAGAAGAGATCCAGGTGTCTTCAAATGCCAATGTTGACCTGGTCTAAATTAACTGTTTCCATTTTACACAGAATTCTGAAATTCCAAGTAACACAGCCTTTCATTTTGAGAACGAAATGTTAAGTAGAAAATGCTGATGAAAATAATTGTAATAAGATTATACTTGAAAGAATTAAAACATTCAATTGAAAGAAAATTATGGGAAACGCTGCAGCACAACCATATGTGCCCAGTACCATCTGAGACACCCACAACAACATTTGGAAGAAGCACAAGCTGTGAGGTACCTGGCATGGCTCTTTTGACTGCAGGAAGTTACAGGAGTGCTGCAATTTACAGCTGAATTTGGAAAACTGCTGCCTGCTCTTCCACAGCAACGGGTTTGGAGCCATGAGATGGCTGGCTCAGAGAGGAACCTACAAGGCTGCCAAACACAGGAGTGAAAAACAGAGCTGAAGTCCTCAGGGTTTCCAGGCTGAGTGCTGCAGGACACTACAACTCCAAGGTTTGCCTTTCCCCAGTTCATCACAGTAATCCTTCACAGTGTGCTGGAATCTCCCTGTTATTCCCAGTTTCATCTTTTCCCACTGGTTGTAACAATATCAAAAGGTCAATGGACAACACAGCAGCTTTGAACTTGGTTGTTGACTGTCAGGT
>WBNQ01015955.1:8294-29165 GCA_013401375.1 Spizella passerina
CAAGACCCCACCATCAACACCAAACTCAGCTCAGTGTGGAGAGAAGGGACTCATTTGTGTGGAGGTGCTCCCCTTCTCTCCTCTGGGGTACACGCAGGTGAAAGCACTGAGGAAGGGAGAAGCCACTCTAATAAAGGGCTGCATGTTGGGTGACATGCCTGCACACCAGGACATTTCACCTGCCAGGATCTGACCCAGCTGAAACCTCCCCATTGCTTAAAGCCAAGCTGGAGAGGGGTCACTGTCCCTTCAAAGGCAGGTTAGCAGGAGTGAGAAAGAACAATATGCACCCAAAAAGCCAGGCTGTCCTACACCTCCTGCAGTTACTTTCCAATTCCTTTGTTGAGATGCAGGAGCACTGAGTAAAGTGATATATTGTGATAAATAAGGGATTTTTCAAAATGCTGATTTATTGTCTGACACTGCATGGACAGTCCAGGCAATTCTGCCCTGGTGCTCCCTCTGAAGTCAGTGTTCTGCCAGCCCTGTGCCACTTGTGTACAGTACAGTACAGAGCTCCCACTGGGGATAAAAGCCATGGTGTGTACATCCAACATATTTCATATTTAGAGGATTAGATGTAAAATATTCATATTTATCCATGTATTGTTTATGATTTGCAGTTTCATGGGAAAGGATACAATTTACCTCAAAACAAAAGTGTTAGCACTCTGCTAGTGGTGTTATATTTATGGGCTTCACATACATTTGCAGCTACTCCTGTTCTGAATGAAAACCATAGCATTTTTATATGGAGAAATGCACAGTTTATCAAAAGAAGATTGTTTTGGATAAGAGGAGAAAATTTACAATATGTTTTTTTCCCTAAAGTAATATAAACATCTCTTTTTACCCCCACAAAATTCAAAGAATTTATATCCATGCAGCATCTCATTCTGCTGTTGTTTGTCACAGTAGTAAGTCAGTAGTAAAGTCTGGAGGATCACACTCACAGTGTCAAACTGAAAATGGTGCCACAGGAGAAGTTTATCAAGCACATTTTGTGTTAGGAGCTGCCCTAAGGGGACTCATTCATTCCTTGCAATAAAAGCAATGTTGCACTATAACTTGTCTGTGTGAGTGACTGGGTTCAGTTAGATTAAAAGCATAAAAAAACCAGAAAGATTCACACTGGTGAGAAACAATAGATAAAACAGGACTTGGGACAGCCAAGGAAGCCCCAAGAATGTGGTGGATGAATGGGGTGTCTTGAACCACACCACCTCAGTACCAGTGCAGGAGAATATTGTCTGTATGGAGTCACTTGAAGCTGTTGAACTTCTATAAAGCAAAACAGGTCCAAACATCAGTGCTCACACTGGGTGGCACCACAGGAATCTCCCAAATAGTCAGTGTGGATATTCCAGATGGTTTCCACACCTGGAAAAAGTAAAAGATAAATATCCTTAGCCAGGCCCTTCCTGTTTAGAGGGTTGTTCCAAATTTGTTCCAGGTTTTTAAAGATCTGAAAACACTCACTCACTGCAGCCTCCTGCCTCCCCACTTGAGAGCAGTTTATCACCAATTCCATTTCAGGGCTATTTGACATTAAATTGATGACCACAAGCCTGACAATGTGTGGGGCAGCCTCACACCCCACACGCATGTGCTCATCATGCTGACAACAGAGTTGATTCTTCTTTTACCTTTGCAAGGCAGCCAAAATTACCAATAAATTTCCTGCCAGTACTTTCAGTTCAGGCGTTAATCCCTGCAGCCAGGATTTAAACTGCCACTGCCGTGATATTTGCATCTCTTAAAGGCAGAATTTGAAAAAATCTGAAGATACAAGGCCTTGGAAAGCCAGCGAGGGTGTGTTGGACACATTACCAACAGAGATAGCTTTAAAAATGTACAAATGAGAAACACTATTCAAATTTTGTAAATTTTTGGGAATTTGAGTTCTAGCACAAGGGCCTTACTCCCCAAACATATCCCATACCCAAAACTTCTTTGCACTGAATATTAAATAGGACACTTGTCCATAACCTTTGATTTAACACTACAGCATGAGTTTAATTCTCAGACAATTCAGTCTTGGTTTTTGGCACAAGGTACTTGGTGAAAGCTCAGCACATTTCTTGGCTGTCTGTCCTAAATGCCTATGAAGATCCTCAACCAGCAGTCAAGTGCTTCCAGAAAATTAACAATACTCCTCTACATGCTAGTTCCCCTGTGTCATGTGCATGTTTCTAGTTGGTTCTCTCAGTCTCAAGCATCAGCCAGGGATAACAGACACTGGCTTGGAGCCAGTCTTCTTTCTAAACTTATTGTGACTGCAAATCAAGAGGTGGCTCCCAAAGGAAAAGAGCAAACCTTGCTGAGAACTCTGTGATAACATCTATCCCTGTAAGCAGCACTGCACTTCCTAAAACACATACTCACTCCACACTAAACACAAAAGGGAAAATTGTGTTATCTCTGAGTTCATCGGGAAATAAATTCTGTATTTGTTCAACTGGCACATAGCCAGATAAAAAATAGATATCCAGGCCAGATTGGACAGCCAAGCTTGGTATATAGCATCAGGAAAATTTTGGTTTACTGATGCTGAGCAGCTAATGGGAGGTTTGGGGGTTTTGTTTTTTTGTTTGTTTGGTTGGTTGGGTTTTTTTTTGGGGGGAGGTGTGAGAGGGGGATTCTATCTGCTAAAATTCTGAATATTTTTTCCCATAATTTCTTCTCTTCTCACTAGCAATTCAATCTCCCATAAATACACTTCTGGGCAATTAATTCCCATGTATAAATTAATTTTTCCCATGTATAATCATGCTATCAGTTGTTTCTCTAATGGAATATTATTGTTTAACCTTTGATACTTCCCCTGTGGCTTGTCTCAAAAGGATGTTTGACTTGGCAATAAATTACTGTAGTTATTCTTCCTTAAGAAGATTTATTACTGAACACAAATAATGCATTTAAAGATTTTTATTTTTAACCAGAGTAAAGCTGTTGCAACCAAACAAACTCACTCTGGATGAGTCTCTTCCTGCAATACAAATCAGTTTCTTGGGATGCTGAGTCCCCTCACAAACCAAAGCAAGCCGTGTGCCACAAAAGGAGGCTCCTGTGCTTCATTCTTGCCCAAAACTTTCTCTGGAAATCCTCAGAACCTTCTTACACCCCTGACAGCAGGCAATTCCTCTGTTCCTCTTGTGTCACCCTTGAGTCAGGAACGGGAGCGAGGTGACACACAGACTCCAGGTCTCTTCAGCAGGGTGAATCTGAGTTTATTACAAACCCATTCTTTTATTCACCATTCTGATACAGGTGGACCTGATTGGTCATTTAATCAACACCCCATTACACAACTGGCTAATTAAGAAGACACCATTTGGTAAACATCTTACCAAAGAAAGCAAACATCTTACCAAAGAAAACAGCTGCTCAAAGCACCAGCTGCAAGATTGTTTGAACTCATTCTCTCAGCCTTCTCAAAACTCCCCAGAACAATTCCTGGGAAAGATATTCTGGCTTTCTCTCTCTGACCAGCCTGTCACATCCACACCTCTTGCAGTTCACCTTTTGGAATTTCCACTTTGCTCCTTGTGCGCCTCAGTTCTTTCAGCATCACTCACTTCATGGTACAAGGAGTCTGGGCAGGAAGGAGCCATCAGAGCTGTGGATCATAGAGCTCCAGCAGGATATTCCCAAAACACAGGGCAACTACTGCTCCCAGCAGCCCCAGGGATGGGGAATCACCGTGATTTCCCCAGGAGAGGGGTGGTGCAGTGGCTGTGGCACCCCTGTGACAAGTGACACATTCTCCTCTCTCTCTCTGTTCCCAGCCATTGCCTCGAACCTGAGCAGCG
Source organism: Spizella passerina (assembly GCA_013401375.1). Lineage (NCBI taxonomy): Eukaryota > Metazoa > Chordata > Aves > Passeriformes > Passerellidae > Spizella > Spizella passerina. Next base: position 12,107 of record WBNQ01015955.1, read on the forward strand.
CTTCCAGCGCCTTCCCGAGCGCCGGGGAGCACGGCGGTGACAGCAGCCTGCTGGTGTCCCCGCTGCTGGTGGCAGGCGTGGTGATCGGGCTGGTGCTGCTGCTCTCCTGTGCCACCATCGTGGTGGGCAGCCTGCGCAGGGACAGCCGTGCCCGCCGCGCCCGCCCGGGCACCGCGGCCGCCGACGGTAAGGGGGCACCGGGAACGGGCAGGGCTGGGAATGGATATGGAATAACGGGATCAGTCACGGTAAGGGGGCACCGGGAACGGGCAGGGCTGGGAATGGATATGGAATACCGGGATGGGTCCCAGCAGCCTGGCAGGGTAACGCAGCTCTGAGCTGGGTTCCCACTCGGGCCGTGGTTAACAGAACCAGCCAGTGCTGCCAGCGCCTCCCGAACAGCTCATTTCCCTCGGGATGGGATAAGATTTATTCTCTGTTGTATTTTCACACCCCCCATAGCCTTGGTGCAGCATTTGCTGGAATTTCTATTTCTCGGAAAGGCAAAGCTGTTCTCATTCAGCCAAGTGCACCAGCCTACAACAATCACTGGGCAAATGCAGTTTGAGTGCAAAAGTGAATATCTGCCTGGGAACAGAAAACCAGGGCACCCAAATATCACTAAACTGTCACCATCATTAACAGTGTCAGTGATGGCATCGGTGTCACCACAGCCATCATCATTAGAGACTCAAAAAGGTGCCAATTCCTACCTCCTAACCAAGATAAAACCCATAAAACAAAACCAACGCATCACCAAAAATCTTAAAGATAATTTGGGAATATCAAGGAGTTAATTTCTGAGTAGTGTTTTCAGCCCTTTTGGGCTTTGCTGACAAGAAGCCACTTTGTCAAGGAAATGAGAGAAGATTATTTCTATTTGAGGAAAAATAAAAACAGTTTTAAAAGTTACTGTGTAATTCTTCAGACAGTAAAAATTCCAATGATAAATTGTGGAGCATCAACCATGTCCCCTGTGAGCACATCCTCCACCTGCAGGTTGTTATGGGTGCAGTTCTGTGCAGATCATTGAGGGGTTTTTTATTTATATAGAAAAGCCAATAATAGTGAAACACATAAAAATACATTGGCTTAAATGCTGTTTTCACTGATCAATTAAGTATCCATTGAAGTCAATTTAACTTCATTTAGTTATTTGGACCAGGAATTTTTATGTCTAAATTAAACAAATCTCCTAGGATCAGTTTGTCCCCTTGCAGCAAGTAAAAATTTCTTCTTGGCTTTTCCAGAAATATTTATCCAGATAAGGGAATAACATCTATATTTTGGAAATCAAATTTAGAGTAAAAAAAAATTGAAATGCAAACTCCCATGGCAACCTACAGAGGGAAAATAAAAACAAAATCCAGAAAACTAATGCCTTCTATTACAGTAATATCAATTTTCCTAATTTTCAGCAGCTACATTGAGGATTAAATAGTTAGACCCAAACTGGAGTTACTGTTTGACCCACTATTTTGGCATGATAAAATACTGACCAATCAGCTTTAATCACTATGTTTAAATCTACTACTCTGATACCTTCAACTCCTTGAAGAAGCCCAGAGCCAGGCAAAAAACAGAAAGGAAAATTTCCAAACTCCTTGTTAGATATACAATGATACAGTTGGGGAGATATTCAAAAGAATAATCCTAAACTAAATTGTGCCACAATACATTACATGGACACACACACTAATTAGCCTCTAACACAGAAAACAGCACTAAACTCTTAATATTTGTGGAGCTGGGAAGCTCTCAAGCATTAAGAAATCCCCAGAGCAGGCAGCAGGATGATTTTTCTGTGCTCTTTTCCAGCTTTCCCCATTTTTGTCAGTGTTTATTGAGAGCAGCATTTTCTCAGCACTCAAACCCTCCCAGGATGTGCAAACTTCCCATGGATGCCACTGCTGGAATTTCAGTCACCCCACAAACAGCTGAAGCTGCACATGGTGGAACCCACACTCCTTTTCAGCCTTTGAGGCCCAAGAAAAGCTTTGGAACTTCCATCTGCATTGTAGGGCAGCACTAAAGGCACAGTGCCTGTGCCAGAGCCTGAAACACCCCAGCTCACCTACAGATGGGCTTCATTTACCCCTAAAGAAATAAAAATACCCCATAAAAACTGATGGTTCCCAAATACCCACAACTCCTGAGCCTCAGGAAGGGGTTGTTTTCTGATTCCAGTGTTATAAATGAGTGACAGAGCACCCAGCAGGGACGGGAAGAGCAGCCAGTGTAAATTCTTGTTTTGCAGCTCCCGATGGTTTCTCCCACGGCGGCTCCTCGGCAGAGCTGAGATCCACCTGCAGCGAGGAGCTGCCCCCAGGCTGTGATTTTGACTCCTACCTGGACATCCTTTCTCAGGTGAACATCATGTATCCTGATCCACCTCCATGGTAAGCGCTTCCTGACGTTCTCAGGGTAACAGTTCTGCGCTGGCAAAGCCCACTGCAAAAATTCAGCTCACACAAATTCTTGAGTGTAAGTTCAAGTTTTCCTCAGCAGAAGACATTTTTACTAAATAAAGATGGACAGGAATTCTCATTCAGTGATATTCACATTAAAATTTATCATAGTGATGATATACTAATGAAACACACAAGTAGAATCACTTAAAATCATCTTTCTTTGAACAAATGTATTTACAAGTCAAAGTTTCAAAGTCAAAAATACATACTTTTTCCAAGAATTTCCATATTACATTTATTACTGACCTTGAGAATGTTCAGATCAGAGGAAACAGAAAAACAAAATTCCAGAAATTATACAGCAGCTGCTAAATTGTGTGCCCACATACACAGGTCCAGGCTCACCCGTGAGCCACGGGAGCTGCACTTTGGGCCATGGGCATCTCCTTTATGTGCCTCAGGCCCCTTGAGGTCCAGAAATGAAGGAATTCAGTCTCTCCCTCCAATGAACCCACAGAAATCACTTTAAGCAGAACATCACTTCAAGCTTTCTGTAGTGCTGTGTGTTACAAACAGCAAACACAGGTTGGACAGCCATGCCCCCCTTTCTTTTTCTTTTTTTTTTCTTCCTTTTAAGCAGACTGTTTTTGAGTTAAAGCACTATCAGACCAGCCCTTTTCTGACTGTGAAATAGAGCAGCTCAGCACTATGAGCACACCAGACATGGATCTTTGCTTTGTTTATTCCATGCATGTTCTACAAGCAGCAGTTATGTATTACCTGCTCATCCTATATAACTAATGGGCTTTTAGGGGTTGTGTAAATATTTTACCAGAAAGCTCACATGTGAAAAATTACTCTGAGCCTGGCATCCAAATGGAATTTCATATAAACCCACTTAGGAATTTAGACTGGATTTTGGGCCCACACCCACGAATCTTTCCTAATAAAAGGCAGCAGCTGACACCCAAGCAACACTCTGAGTGGGCAGCTGGCCAGATTCCTGAGAACAAACTGACAATATAGTTCTTTAGCTGACAGATCATCAAAGATTGTACCAAAGGATGCTTCCATTTCCAGCTGGAAACAGACAGAAAGGAGGTTTTTTCCATTTCTATGGGGCTGTGTTTGAAGGAGATATGAGTGACACAGGAGAGCACAGATTATCCTCAGTTTGCAGCAAATTCTGCAGTGGCTCTGTGACAAGCCTGGCAAGGGTTAAATGTCTGGTGTCCTACTTGTTCTCAGAACATTCTGGGACACATAAAGGTGTCCAGCCACTGCCTCCTCAGGTTCCCTGCTGGGCCGAGTGTCCCTGAGGATCCACTGTGCCCACACTGAAACCACTGCTCATCCCAGCAATTACAGCCCTGCACCACAGGCCCAAGGAAAGATTATTGTGAGTGCTTTGGCTGCTTTCTCACTGCCACTGCAGTTCAATATTTTAGAAAAAGTAGCTTTGGCAAATCATCAAAATCTTAGTAAATTTTATATCTTAGCAACACAACTTGGGGAACTTCAGGGAAAGAAGTGGCTGAAAGCAAAGCTACATGGAGACTTTCAAACTTGCTATTAATGCATTCTCCAGACCATCATAACTGTTCAGAAAAGCACTGGGGGAGAGGCACTGTCTGAATTACTGCATTATGTGAAGCCTGAAAAATTCCTGTACATCTCCCTTTATATTCTCCTGCATGGCATAACACTGCAGTGTCTGTTTTTAATTAGTAAAGCATGGAAATTATTTGAAAGCTGTCAGACATGGTCTGGAAGCAGAAACAAGACATGCCTGACCTTGTGCATTTAAAATATTAACTCCCTGGGATCAATCTCATTGCACATGATAATATTTTGAAGAGTAGGTTTACTGAAACACAGCACTGCCTAAATGAATGTAATTCCTCCTCCTGATTCCTGGAGGGCAAGATGTAATTTAAAGCTAAACTAGCATGGCCAAAAGCTAATGATGCAGCTGTGGCATCAGCAGAACAGAAATTAAGAACAGCAAGGAAAGCAACTGCACTGGTAAATAACTCTTAAAAATCTTTGAAGTGAGAGAGTTCAGTGAGTGAAAAGCAGTGGGTGCTGCCAGGATAATTTCCTTTTATCCACCTGGTGCTGCTGCATTGGAGCCCCCAGCCAGGAATGTGCAGCTCCTCACCCCTCCTGCCAGACCACACACTGCAGTGGTTTCAGCAGAAAGCACAACACTCTGTCTGGCCAGGGGATGGTTAGTTGGATTTTATAGCTGAGCTTTAAACCCCAAAATGAGTGGAAAAGGGATTTAAGGGCAATGATGAAACACAGAGTCAGTCCCCACGTCTGTGGCTGAGGGCCTGCCCACTCCCAACTCTCCAGCTGGAAGTCCAAGAACTGTTTATACAAAACACTATTTATAGAAAAAAATGTTATTGGGAAATTAACCTATGAAAAATGCCTTGGGATATTAGTATTTGCTCTGATCTCTGAATCACAAGTTTCATTTGTGACTCAATCTGATTATCTGCACAGACACTTCCACTAACCCCTTTCTTGCATTAGACTTAGAGGGACGCCAGGCATGGAATTCTGTCATTAGCCTGCTGTAGTTGCAGGGTGGTTACAGAGAAGCCATTTGGTCAATTTGTTTTGACAGCCCAAAATATACAGTGCTGCTATCTATAAACATCCCTTTAGGACAGTTAATGGCTTTTTAATGAATCTCAGATCTGTGCTAGCATCTGTCACATTGATTTTACATGAGGTGTAGAGGGGAAATAGAAAAACAAAATACAGGGGGTATGAACCAAACAGTTTTAGAATATGAGGTGTTTGTATTTCAGAGAATATTTTTGATATTGGCAGCAGGGCTGGAAGTCAATGTTTTACAGTCTGTGCCACCAGACATGGCAAAGCCTTGGGTTCTAAGATGATCCAAGTGATCTCCCAACATTTCTAAACCACAGAATTCAAATCCCTCCAAATGAGCAAACTGAACACATCCAGCCAGGACAGAAGAGAAGCACAATCTCCCTGCCACACCTTACCTATCATCATGGTCAGTATGGCTTGGAAAGAAACTGGGAAGCCTGTAAATCCAATATCTGCCATTTTGTTCAACAGTGGGAGTAAAACCACACTGTTGACTGTGAGGATGAAACCTTTACAGACAGAAATCATGAGTTCACATTCTCTGTGCTGGGTTCTTTGTAACGCACATTTCTAGTGAGTATTGCTAGTCATCTTCTTGCAAAGATGTAGTAAGAAATCTGTTAAAAATAAGTTGAGTTCACATGTTTGAAGTGGATTGAATTACAGTACCAACCAAAGTCCAAGTAAATTAAAAACTATTGCATTTTCTTTAAGAGAGTCAGTAAATCCAAGCAATGGGGAGATTTCACAGCAGGAAAGGAATTTTATCAACTTCTCACCTTGTGGCCAGGGAAAATGTATCTCACCCCACTGCATAAGTGCTTTTTCACTCCTTAGTGCTTGGATATTAATGGTATGTACAGAGCTTTAGGCAGCCAAGGGGATTCCTTTTGCATCTGAGACTCCTGAGTGTCTGACACAGAGCATCCCTGAGGAGTGGCTGCTCAGGAGATGCAGGGATTCACCTTCAGAATGGTTCCAATGGAAGCCACAGAAATCCTCTCCAAACATCACTTTGAATGTTCCCCACAGGGCACATGAAGTAAAAACCCTCAGCCCCCTCTATCCCAGCATTCCTATTAAATCACATTGGGTGAGGGTTTGCTTGTGGGCTCACTCTTCCTCTGCTGGTCACCCTGCCTAATCTACAGGATCTGTTCTAGAGAAAATTCTCTTATTTAGGCTTGATAAATCCCAGTATTCTCAATAACCATGTTCAGCCTGCATTGTTTAAATGGGCAAATCAATTTAAAAATTACTTTAAAATGGCAAAAGGAAATGCTCCTGTCTTAAAGTCAGACACTAATTTCCCTTTAAATATATNCAGCTCCTCACCCCTCCTGCCAGACCACACACTGCAGTGGTTTCAGCAGAAAGCACAACACTCTGTCTGGCCAGGGGATGGTTAGTTGGATTTTATAGCTGAGCTTTAAACCCCAAAATGAGTGGAAAAGGGATTTAAGGGCAATGATGAAACACAGAGTCAGTCCCCACGTCTGTGGCTGAGGGCCTGCCCACTCCCAACTCTCCAGCTGGAAGTCCAAGAACTGTTTATACAAAACACTATTTATAGAAAAAAATGTTATTGGGAAATTAACCTATGAAAAATGCCTTGGGATATTAGTATTTGCTCTGATCTCTGAATCACAAGTTTCATTTGTGACTCAATCTGATTATCTGCACAGACACTTCCACTAACCCCTTTCTTGCATTAGACTTAGAGGGACGCCAGGCATGGAATTCTGTCATTAGCCTGCTGTAGTTGCAGGGTGGTTACAGAGAAGCCATTTGGTCAATTTGTTTTGACAGCCCAAAATATACAGTGCTGCTATCTATAAACATCCCTTTAGGACAGTTAATGGCTTTTTAATGAATCTCAGATCTGTGCTAGCATCTGTCACATTGATTTTACATTAGGTGTAGATGGGAAATAGAAAAACAAAATACAGGGGGTATGAACCAAACAGTTTTAGAATATGAGGTGTTTGTATTTCAGAGAATATTTTTGATATTGGCAGCAGGGCTGGAAGTCAATGTTTTACAGTCTGTGCCACCAGACATGGCAAAGCCTTGGGTTCTAAGATGATCCAAGTGATCTCCCAACATTTCTAAACCACAGAATTCAAATCCCTCCAAATGAGCAAACTGAACACATCCAGCCAGGACAGAAGAGAAGCACAATCTCCCTGCCACACCTTACCTATCATCATGGTCAATATGGCTTGGAAAGAAACACTGGGAAGCCTGTAAATCCAATATCTGCCATTTTGTTCAACAGTGGGAGTAAAACCACACTGTTGACTCTGTGGGGATGAAATCTTTACAGACAGAAATCATGAGCTCATGTTCTCTGTGCTGAGTTCTTTGTAACGTACATTTCTAGTGAGCATTGCTAGTTATCTTCTTACAAAGATATAGTAAGAAAGCTGCTTAAAAATAAGTTGAGTTCACATGTTTGAAGTGGATTGAATTACAGTACCAACCAAAGTCCAAGTAAATTAAAAACTATTGCATTTTCTTTAAGAGAGTCAGTAAATCCAAGCAATGGGGAGATTTCACAGCAGGAAAGGAATTTTATCAACTTCTCACCTTGTGGCCAGGGAAAATGTATCTCACCCCACTGCATAAGTGCTTTTTCACTCCTTAGTGCTTGGATATTAATGGTATGTACAGAGCTTTAGGCAGCCAAGGGGATTCCTTTTGCATCTGAGACTCCTGAGTGTCTGACACAGAGCATCCCTGAGGAGTGGCTGCTCAGGAGATGCAGGGATTCACCTTCAGAATGGTTCCAATGGAAGCCACAGAAATCCTCTCCAAACATCACTTTGAATGTTCCCCACAGGGCACATGAAGTAAAAACCCTCAGCCCCCTCTATCCCAGCATTCCTATTAAATCACATTGGGTGAGGGTTTGCTTGTGGGCTCACTCTTCCTCTGCTGGTCACCCTGCCTAATCTACAGGATCTGTTCTAGAGAAAATTCTCTTATTTAGGCTTGATAAATCCCAGTATTCTCAATAACCATGTTCAGCCTGCATTGTTTAAATGGGCAAATCAATTTAAAAATTACTTTAAAATGGCAAAAGGAAATGCTCCTGTCTTAAAGTCAGACACTAATTTCCCTTTAAATATATATTTTTAAAAGCCTACTTAAGGGACTTTCTTTTTTAAGACATTCTTTTCCATCCCCCACTTCTGAGTATGCAAGTTAGCCAAGCCATCCTCCTGGATTTTCTTGAAAGGCAGAATTAGGCTTGCAGGGAACTGACATTAAATCTTGCTATATTTGCTGTATTCCTTTGCCAAGGCTGTTTTCCTGAGAGCAAACCAGGTGAGGAGCTTTTCCCACATTACAGTGACAGCTGGCAAAGCATGAGATGGACTTTTGGGGTTCAGTTCAGCTCTTACTTCAATACCCCCACTGAGATTTTCAGTTAGTAAGGTAAAAAATGCCACTGGAAATATGACAAGTTTATAATTCTATCAGGCATCATGACATGAACTAAAACTCTCAATTCCTTTAACTCCAAATTCCAAACACTCTAAAGCCCCTCCCTTCACATCCCAGTGCTGCTCCTCATTAGTATCAGGGATAGAAACAAGTAAATTTCTAATTATTTTGGCAAACTTCTTATTTCAAGCTTAACTTTGTTTACAGCCAATTTATGAGCATTTCTTTCTGTGGCATTTCCACTCCTCTTAATTATTCACACCTTTCTCTTTTTTCTTGTCTTTGTAGTCAAAAATGCTCTCACAGCTCAGCCTGTGTGTTGGGAGGCTGGGACAAAATTCCCTCTGCTTTCTGTCATCAAAAATATCTGTGGGCACCTTCTGCCCAAGCTCCATTTACACCTGCCCCAGTTCCACTCTGCAGGTGCAAATTATTGCTGCATAAAACCCCCTGCAGCAGGGAAAGCAGCAACACCTGATGGAAGGGAAGCACCAAGGGTTTCTAACCAGAAATCTGCAGTGCCACGCAGAGCAACCGCAACTTAAAGCTGCCAAATATTTGATGAGTGTACTTTAAAAACAAAGAGTATTTTTCTCTGATTTCTCAGTTGTATATTGCAGCCATTATTTCCTTCACCTGCTCAGAAGAATAATTACAGCAAAGCCCTTTCTTGGAATATGATCCTAAAACTTGTCAAATGGAAAACCTCCCCAAACATCAGCAGGTTCTGCTGGCATTCAGGAATTGGTGGTGGTGTTCAGAATCCTGTTTGTGGATTAACTCCATGGCTTGAGAAGCTACAAATTTTTATTTAACTGATTTTTGTTACTCAATCAGTGCCCAGCATCCTTTGCTGTGCAATGGTTACAGAAATCCAGAGACCAAATACTGCTGATGGCCAAGGAGTTCTTACAATGTATAAAATTAATGTCAGGCTGAATTGTATCATATGAAATCTTCATCCTAGAATGACTTGTTTTATTTAAAACATTTATTTCAATTGTTTAAAGCTGCCCAATTATAATGAAACTGCATTATATTGGTTCTAAATGTTATCTGATTTATGTTTTCATGAAAACAGTTAACACTTAATTTCATTTTTCCTCTGGAATATTTATCCATCCAAATTGTAACTTCCTCAAGATTATCTTGACACAGAGTGCAAAACAGAGATGCAGCCTTTTAGTGCTCATTAACACAAACAGTCCAATTGGTGCTCTGAGGAATTGGAAATTCCAGAAATAATTAGGGACAGAAAAAAAGACAGAAAAAACCTAAATTCCACCTTTCCTGTCTCTTTAATAGTAAAGTTAATTAAGCCCTAGATGTTTACTTGAACAACACCTTGGGTTACATTTTTTACTATTTAAAAACATTAAAATAAATGTGTAAATAAATATGCATAAAATTAGAATCTCAAATTGAAAGTGTCAGTATCAAAAATAAACCTAGGAAAATATCCTAGCTCATGACAATGTCATTAGAGAAGCAGTTCTATCAGAACTGATGTACTTCCCCATGGTAATAATAAATTATTATTAAATTAAAGAAAATAATGTATTTTAGGAGAGAATATGTATTCTTTCCTAGAATATAGGAAAGAAAATATGTATTCAAGGAAAACACACCTCAAAGGACACATGGACAGATTTCCAGGCTGCTCTCCTGCCATCCTGGCTGGGAGCAAATTGTGCCATCACAGAGGGCAGAGCTCAGCATCATCAGCTCAGCTGCCTACATGAGCATCAAACTCATCATTATTTTTCTCATCTGAACCTCCTTGCAGAGAGTTACAGCACAATTGTTCTGATTTCAGCTTTTCTGTTAGGTAACATCATCATGCAAACATCCTTTTGTGCTGTTCCATCCCAGCCCCAGCCTGCCAGCACACAGATGTTCCAGATCCAGGGGCTCTGATTGCCATTTTCAACAGAACACAAAATGCAAACAGTGCAACAGGAGCAATTTTAGCAGAGTTGGAACATACAACAAAAGAACAAAGGGAACCATGAGACATCTACTGCACAAAGAATTCTTCATTCCCAGCTCTGCCTTTCCTCACTTCTTGTTGTTTGCATCTTAAAAAGTTCTGTCAGCAGAACCTTCTTCCTGCCCCAGAGAGGGGCTCCTAATTTATGAATGGCAGCCAGTTAAAGAAGCTCTTTGGGGTTTCCCAGGCAACAAACTCATCCTAATACTTACTGCAACAAGACCCAAAAAATTCCCAAAGTTCTTGCCCCTCCTGCCTCTGAGTCAGCAAGGTCATCCTGGAGAGCTGCTGCCATTTTTCCATTACTGAGCATCATTCCCCTCCCTGCAGATCCCATTTACCTGCAGTAGGATGCTCACAGACATCAGCCTCCCTTGTTTTTCCCAGGGAAATTATCCCTCAAAAACTCAGTAGTGTGTCTGAACACAGCAGTGCAGGAATTGTAACAAAACCAAGCCCAAACCCATGCAGACAGCAGCACGTTTCAAGGGCAGTAACCCCTTCCTTCTCATCACTCCTGCTGACACTGCACCTCCAGACAATACAAGTTTTGCAAAGCTGTGGATTAAAGTGGGTTCACTACAAGTACTGCAGCCAAGGATTTTTTCAGGGCTGGTATCCACAAGATGCAGTGTAATGAGTCCCTGTGCTCCATTATTTATGTTATGGTAACACAACACTTTCCAAAAGCATTTGCTTTCCTGTCTAAAAGGATCTTCCTGTGACTGCTGTAGTCAACTTCAAGCCTAAGCTACTTTTTACATGTCCAGTATCTTCCCAGAAGTGAATCTGTCAGATAAAATAGAACTATTGTGGTGAGTTTTGTAAAAGATGAGCAAATATTTTTGTTTTTCCACTTCATGGTCCTGCATTTTCAGTTCAAAACATATGTATGTAAATGTATATATACACATATATAAACATACCTATACCCACACAAATGCATGTACACACACATATTACACACCCCTCTGTGGTTCCCGAGGTTGAAATTTGATGATTTGTGAGCTGCAGTCTCTGTCTCTCCCATTTCCACTTCCCTGGTGTTCCTGGTGCTCCTCAGCTAAACTGGGAGCTTCTGACCGAGGCAGCCAAACCAGGAGAAATCTGGCCCAGAAAAAACTCACACATTAAATACAAAATAAAAATCCAAACCAACACAAACCTCCCAACCTCCCAACCCCCAAATCTTTTTGCCTGTTTAGCTCCAGATTGGGGATCAAGGTCTGGCTTTATTTTAAAATGATGACAGTAAGGTTTTAGTCCAGCATCACTCACATCAATACTTGCTAATCACCTGAAAGAAATTATTGCTATTGACATTTTTTCTAAGTAATTCTTCAAACCTTTTGAGGAATGGTTTTCCAACACCACCATACAGTGGATGCCTGTCCAACTCAGTAGTATTTCTTATAATACTTGCTTAAATTCTCTAATAAAAAAGATCTTGTAAAGTCATATAAGTTTACATATTAAAGTCTCCCTGATGTAGAGACTGTAAAATAGAATTCATCCTTGTAGAGTTGATAATGCATTATTTATCCTACAGGAATGCCTCTATAACAGCAGTCAGAAAGCACAACCAAAGTACTGAAGCTGTTAAACACAGGGGGGAAAATCACACTACAAACAAACAAACAAAAACAAAAACCCCAAACAAAGAAAAAAACCAGATAATACAAAAATAAATTTTAAAAAACCCACAAAACACTTGGAAACAAAGAAAAAAATACAAAGTTGAGGTCTCTTTTATGACCTTAATTCACATCCACTCCGCCCTCACCAGACAGTGCTAGGAACCTTATCTGCAGAAAGAGCAGGAGCTGTTTGCAATGCCAGCTCTACAAGCAAAGATCCTATGCATAGAAGAGAACACAGGAAATGAACATCAAGATCATAAACTGATAATGAAATACAAAAAGTTATTAAAAAAAAGCAAAACCTGCAACTATTTGAATTATTTGTAATTCCCTCCATGGCCACAACAATCTGTAGGCACAGCTGTGAAGCTGCCAAAAGGCTGTTTAATTGAAAGTCTGGCGTGTGTTTTTTACTACCATACTCACTTTTTAAAATGTGATCTTAATTGCCAAAAATGAGGGGAAAGAACATTACTTGCTTTTGGAGAAAAAAAGATAATTCTTTTTATCCATCATATGTATGAAGGACAAAATGCCCCAACACAAATACATTGATATTTGCAATGAAACATTAAAATGCCAACTCCTTAATACCATAACTCTCACCATTTACTTGACCCTTCAAGGTCTCCTTCCTAAGGGATCCTTTCCCTGTTTATCCCAGCCATGAGTTCAGTTCTACAAAGCTGAGCTGTGCTCCAGCAAAGGCATTAAATTAAACCCAAGGCAGAGGAAGCATCTGCAGATGATCAGGTAACAGCAGCAAGAAACAGTTCCCACTGTGCCCATTTCTCCTTTAGGTCAGTGGCAGATTTCCCAGAAGCAGGAGACAGAGAAGTTTCTTCCCTTTTCCTTCCTTGGCAGAAGGATTCCAAATTTTCCCCCTTGAAACTCCTTTGCTGTGGGTTTTTCTGAATGGAAACTTTTCCCCTGTGCTACCAGGCCCAGTAAGTGCTCTCTGTTAGCCTGATTAAGTCAGTCAAAACCTGAGGAGAGATTTTAAATAAATTCACTGGGCTTTGGGTCAGCAAAATGTAAATGAAGTAAAGATGCAGCTCATAGGAATTTGCAAGAAGTGGCTGTTTCTTTACCTCCATTCTCAAGGAGAATGGAGGACATCAGGTCCTCAGTCTCTGATGGAGGTCTAAGAACTTTTCAAATACTACCAAGTATGTTTGAAAGCTTCAGTGTGTTCAGTAGATGCTGGAGTGACATCTTTTCTACATGCTGTAAAAAACTCCCCAATTCTACTTCCTATCATGCTGGGATTTTTCTGAAATATCTAGCAGCCCTATTCAGGGTTTTCAGAACAGACTTGGGTTCTTAAATATTATTTTCTGATGGGGAAATTGAAATTTTCTAGTCTGAATTTAAAGCCATTGTCCTGATGAATATAAAAGTAAGATGAAATGGAGGTAAAAATAAAAACACCCATGAATATTTGAGTTTAGTTATGTAGCACTCTGATTTCACTTTCTTACCTCTCCCTTCCCCAAGAACCATTTCCATCACCCAGCCTGGGGTTTGGGAGCCTGGCAGTAACACAGGGGCACAGTGTGTTACTGTGAAGTAACATGCCCAATATCCCAATTTTCAGGAAATATCCCAGATCTTAATTGCCCTGCAGTTAGTGTGGCTGAGGAAATAGGTTCTTAATTTGTCTGGCTCCAGCAGAAATGTTTTTCAGGTTAACTCAGTAGAGAAAGGGTATTTGATAGGAGACATTTCCTTCTTCAGGACTGGAGTTAAAATGATGCTGGAATGGGTAAACAGCAGCCACAAAGCAGGTCTAACATTTAAGATCATGATGTTGTGACCCTTTAGGGCTCTTGCCTGTACCAGGGAGCAGCACAGAGCAGGGTGAGCAGGGAACAGACAGAACCACAGAGCCTGCTGCACCCCATGGAGCCCCCAAGCACCTGGCCCGTCCCTGCCCTTTGGGAGGGGCACAAGGGGCACTGTGCCACCCCAGAGGGAGCAGCCCCAGGGTGTGCAGTGATGCAGCTCAGCCCTGGCAGCGCTCAGCTCCCCCCCAGGGCTGCGGGCTGAGCTCCAGGGACTGCAGCCAGGGCAGCACAGCGATGTCTGCTGCAGACTGCATAATCGCCGTGCCTCATTTCGCAGCTGAAACAGCAGCACCACCTCCTCTGCCCCCGGGCTTTTCTAGGCTGCCTCTCACAGGCAGGTGAGAGCGGGAATGAGCCCTGGCTGCCCTGCACTTCTGGTGACTGCACCTCTGGGATTATCTCTGGGTGGTTTCAAGTGCTATACTCTTGAGTGTCTGACATGGCAGGGTCAGCAAGGATGTGGGCTGAGGAACAATACACCAGACACTCGTTTTCTTCTTACTCTATGTGCCTCTGTTATGCTGAAGTAATGTACTGTGGCATTTTTTTTCCCAGGAATTTCATGAATATTTCTTTTTTTCTTTCAGCTACGATGAATGTGTGGGGCCAGGAGCAACACAAATATATATTCCCACAGATGATCCCCCTCCATATTCCCTGACGGACCCTTGCCAAAGAAATGAAACATCTGGAAACATCTGTAGCAGGCAGGAGGAGGGGGCAGCCCGTGCCGCAGGGAGGCTGCGGGAGCCCGGCCCGGCCCTGGCCGTCATCTCCCGGTGCGGGGAGCGGGACAGCGGCGTGTGAGCACGGTGTGTGAGCACGGTGTGTGGGCACGGTGTGTGGGCACGGTGTGTGGGCACGGTGTGTGTCCGAGGGGACACCCAACATCCTCCGCTGACACCGAACATCCTCCGCTGGCCATCGGGCCCCAGCGCCGCAGTGACAGCGCCGCTTTCCTGCGCCTCTTCTGAAGAACTCAGACCGACAGAAGAATAAAGCCTCTGGAAGTTTAACCAATTTTATATCTTTAAACAGGGATGTAATGGCAACCCTGTGAATCCCAATGGGATTTTTTTACAATGAATTTTGCAAGTTTATGTAAATTTCCCCGTTTGTGCTTCAAAGTGTTCCATGGCATCACACAGCATAAAAGAGAAGCAGAGACAAGCAGTGCATCTGACCTTTCTGAAGCACTGCAGAACCCATTGAAATTAGCCACTCTAATGAAGATAAATGTTATCCAGTCAAGCCTACTTGTTGATTTTATGATACTTTGCATGTTTTAGAACTGATGGAAAAAGAAGAGCCTTTTGTTGTCATTGTAGGTGTCACTAGTACAGCTCATTCAGTGTATTGACAACAAAGCATTTTTAAATAACTCTTTGTCCGTGTGTTTCAGTAGGCAAAGCACTGCCTACAAAAAAAAAAAAAAGAAAAAAAAAAGAAAAAAATATTATTATCATTACAATGTAGAAACAAAAGAAAAAATAATATTTTAATATTCACAATATTCCTTTGGTACCAGGCTTTCCAGGCCAGTGCAAAGCCTGTTGCAAGTGTTCCTCAACAGCCACCGTGCACCACGGTTGCAGGAGAGTGGCGTTGGTTGCCCAGGTGCAGCGGCTTTACCGCAGGGGCGGCACCACGGTTGGGCCGGCGGGAGCTGCGCGTCCTTCCCGGCCTCGCTGCAGCCAGGGGCAGGCACAGTGATCCCAGAGGGTGCTCTGCACACTTCCAGGCACAATCCCGGCTCTTTTCCCGTAAGGAGCACTCTGTGAGTGTTCCCGGGTGAGCTCTGGGAGCGGTGTGAGCGCCGTGCAAACAGAGAGGCCCGGCTGGGCTCAGTGACAGAGCCTCAGGGGCCTCGGAGCCTTCCCAGCTTTAGAGAAGGGCCCAGGAAAAGGAACCCAAGAGTGAGGCCAGGACAGTGGGCTGGCAGTCCGTGGGTCCCCGGCGGTGTGCCAGAGCAGTGGGAGCTCAGCTTGGCACAGCGGGGCCGGGGTACGGCGGGGCCGGGGAACGGCGGGGCCGGGCCACAGCAGGGCCGGGCCACGGCGGGGCCGGGACAGTGGGAGCTCAGCTTAGGCACAGCAGGGCCGGGGCACAGCGGGGCCGGGGCACAGCAGGGCCGGGGCAGTGGGAGCTCAGCTCAGGTACAACAGGGCGAGGGCATAGCGGGGCCTTGTCCCCAGGGCCGGCCGGGGCCGCTCTCGCCGGAGCCTCCCCTGCACCAGCCCGGCCAGAGGGGACCGAGTGTGGCCCCAAAGGGCTCCCAGAGCGGGCACTGGCTCTGGGGCGGGCAGGGCAGCGGGCACCCAGCCCCTCATGGGCAGCCCTTGCCGCTTTTCCCCTCCCAGAGCCGCTGGCCCAGCCCCAGGCGCCCGTTGGGCCCAGCTCCCGGGGTTGGGTCTGGGTTTGAGGGACAGCGCATCCCCCCAGCCTCGGTCTGCTCATCCTGAGCTGGGCATGATCCACGGGTGGGGCAGGAGCATCTGCTTCACCCATTCCTTTGTATGAAAAGCAAAAAAAAATGCTGCAAAATTCACACAAGGGGCCAGTCCTGACATCCAACAGCAGGCAGCCAAGGACGTTTCTGTCTATTGCCTTAAATGAAACAGAGTTGGGATCCTGGTGTTCACTTCTGCCTGGAAAGTCTTGTTCTTCATCTGAAACAGTCCCATTCCTCATCTGAAATAGTCCCATCCCTCATCTGAAAGCTTCTGTGTGTCTGGCCTAGGACACACAACCCACACAAGAGCAAGGAGAGCTCAACCCTGTGCTTTCCTTGGGACTTTCCCCTGGAAAACTTCTTTGCTGTGTTGTTTTGAAATGTGTTACGCAGGGAACGCACTCTACATTTTAAAGTAATTTTTAAGTTCTGTGTCTAATGGAAAACCCCCGGGTGAGTCTGGGTGCTGGCAGGAAGCAGAACTGGCTGCCAGCACATCAACAGCAGGGATGGAGCTCCAGCCAGCCCCTGGGGCTCCATCTGGGACCAGGGACAGGAGCCAAGGAGCTGTGGCAGGGGAGCAGAGTTATCACAGGCTCATCTCCAGGAAATTTCTTAGAGGCATTTTCACTAAAATA
>WBNQ01015957.1:0-10285 GCA_013401375.1 Spizella passerina
ATGTTTTAAAGCTTTGCTGCCTCTCCTAGCTGCTCTTTGGTGCCCGCATTGCCATTTCCATGGTGTTGCATTGGCTGCTGTGTTTTTGGAAAGTGCAAAACTCTGTTGGTTTATGCATATGCTGCTGGTACATCCAGATGTTTGATGGCACAATTACTATTTAGAAACAAATAATCATAAAATATCATTACAAAGAGGAGCTATTTTCTAAGCAGCTGGTTGTTTCCCTTGTCCTGGTATCACTGATTAATTTCTTTGCATTAGTAGAGTTCTCACAAGATAGCAAGTGTGTATCCTTCAGGTCTCTGCCCCATGGGCAGTAAAAAGCTGTGGGATTTTGGAATAAACTCAGATTTAAAAATCAGCCCTTGGGTATTTAAGATTAAAGGAACTTGCAGGAATTGCTGCAGCATGTTTTAAATGAGTTTAAATATAGTTTATAAAACCTGTATGCTTGTTAACATTGGCGGCATTGCTGCGTGAACAGAGCCCTGCTGTGGGCTCAGCAGAGCTTGGTCCATTCCTCATTTTGGCTGAGCCACTTGGTTTGCAAAAGCACAGTAATGATTACTTCTCCCTTACAAAACTCTGTTAGATGTGTCTTTGCAAAGCAGTGGGGAAAGGGGATATAACCAATGGCTTGCATCATGCTGCAGCGTGTTAAGATCTGTCACGTATATTAGTATTTTTCAGGTTTATAACCTGTGGAAGCTGTGAGGTTTGAACAGTTGGTTTTCAGTGGTTTCACCCAAAAACTCTTGTGGTTGTAAGTTCTCTCCTAAAGTGATGAGTTCTGAGCAAGTCAAAACTTCCTTTATTTAAAGCAAATTTTCCTTTCTCCTAGTTGAGAAAATAATTGTTTCAAATGCTATCTACTTTATTTGTACTCTTGCTTGCAATTTTATATAGATGTTTTTCCTAATTCATGATAGAAATTATTCATAGGCATTTAAAAAATTGTCTCACTAACGTGTGTTATTCAAATGCTTCAGACTTACTGTGAAGTGCCTTGCTAAAACAATCAATTTTAGATGGTGCTTAGATAAAGCCAATAAAGTCACAGAAGCAGTGAGCCTGGATAGAAAGAAACTCAGGAAGTTACTTAATTTGTCCATATTGCCCAGGGTGAGGTCAGCTGTACCCATAATATTCCTAAGACATGGTTGTCTAACCTATTCTTAATTTCCATTGGTGAGATCCTGCACCTACAATTGGTATGTTCTTAGCCCAAAAAATATCTTTGTAAGATGTAACCTGAGTATCCCACCTTGCATTTGTCAGGTAAGGAATTTTTATACTTGAATTACATACAGTAAGGGTAAAGTTACAGGTATGGATAGATAGATAGATAGATAGATAGATAGATAGATAGATAGATAGATAGATAGATAGATAGAGGAATAGATTGACAGACAGACAGACAGACAGTGTTGTTGATACACATACTAAGTAGATGGAGGTGGATATATGAAGATTGTATAGAGGTAGGGATAAAGATAGCAGTAGAGAGGTGAACACATATATCAATATAAATACAACTCCAAACCCTACCTTCTTCTCTCTGCATGGTACACCATTTTAACATGAGTTTTAAAATCTATGGTTGCATAATATTGCACACGCATCTTTACTGGATCTCTTCTTCAAGGAAATGGCTTGCTCTCCTGCAAAAATTTATTGCATTGGAAATTGCTGCCTCTGAGAATGTTGTTCAGACACCATCTTTACGTTTTTTAATATATACTCAAAAGAAAATTGCTTGACTCTGGTGAACAAGAAAATTACCTAACTTTTGGTAACCTGTGCTCAGGAGAGAATGACCTCACAAGTTTCACTTATTTGGCCAGTTCACATGTAGAGGAACAAACAAATTACCTGTGCTCGTAGGACTGCCCTTAATATTAAATGAAGAGTAGTGAAAAATAATGATGGTTGTGTTAGAACTCCTATCTCTTTCCTACTTTGCAGACCTTGCTTGCAATGAGCTTTTGTGTGGATCTTTGCATCTTGTTGCTCAGAGGACAAGAGAAATTTACAAATTTTTTTTTTGCTGTTTTTAATCACTTGCTTCTTGTGGGAAGTCAGTGTGCTGTAAACAAGGAGTGAAAGAAAAGTGAATTGCAAGTATGGGAGTTCAGAGGTGAACTTTTTCTTTGTAGGATGCTTGTTGCTCTGTTTTCATCATCCCACTAAAGATTATTATAGATAATAAGTGTCCAACAAAAATAAGAACTGCTTTGTGTCACAGTAGATAATAACTAAGTAAAAAAATTCTTTAGTGCGTGTAGTCTAGTTTCCAGCATTGCCATGATTTTTCTTATATTGAGTCTTAACCAGTTTATTGTGTGTCTAAGCCCACTTAATAAGCTGTATTTCATGTCTTCAAATGGCTCTGTTTCTTCCCTCGACTTCTCCAAAGAATTCATTTCCCTACAGTTACTTTCAGATTATTATCATGTCCATGACTACACAAACAATTACTTCTTAGCCAAACTAAACACATCAAAGTTTGGGAATTGTTTTGAGGTAGAGTTTTTTAATGTCCCCTCAGAAATTACTGTTTTCATTTCATTAGTTGGTGTTTAGCTTATTATCTTAATTTTGCCTAAGTTTTTAATCTTTCTTTACCATTGTGACATCTAGAAGGGCTTAAAAACTCCTGAGGTCACTGAATCTCAATGTGCCTGAGCTTATGGACTCATTCACAATTTTTCCTGAAGCTCTCATTTTCCTAGTCAGAACTATTGCATGATTTTAGGCAAGGTGTATTTTTTTAAAACTCATTTTCTGTTAACTTTACTGGGGATGCTCTGAGAGCTTCTTCTGTTTTGGGGTTTGAGACCTGGATGTTTACATCAGTAGACCAAAACAATCAAAAAGACACAATAATTTCTTCCCATGCAGATCAACAGGGTAAAGGAATTTTAAGTATTTACTGGAGAGTAAAAAGTTGAAATTCCTGTTCAGAAATAGCTTTGTGATGCAAAAAAAAAATTGTTAGCATACAGAAGGATGGATGCAGGACAGGCAGGTAGCATCTCTTATCACACCTAAGTGCATATTTGAACAGTATGTTATATTGCTACAGAACTGAATACCTAATAATTAAAGAAGTTCTTCAATGTGTGTGTGAATAATATGAGAAAGAAAGAAAATTCCATTGATTTATAACTTTCAGGAGAAAAAATCCTTTCTGAAAGGTTTGTCACACTTGTCTATGCAGTCAGATGGAGTTGGCTTATCTGTTAGTTTACCTATAAAAGATAAATTAATTGTGTTGCTTTTCATGTTCAATAATGTTTAAAGTGTTTTGTTCCTGCAAATGCCCACAAAAGTCTATATTTCAACCTCTGAACCATTTGAATCAAGTTCTGATAAGACTGAGTGCCTTTTAGATACCTAGCTTAACTCATAAATGTAAAAGCAACCTGTTTACAGACAAGGTGGCTAAGCTACTTGAATTGGCATTTTGCAGCATGACAGGGTCTCAGTGTAGATCATTGATCACAGGGAGCAAAATCTCTGCTGAGCAAGACCTTGTTGAAGAGCAGCTGAATTCTCCATCCCAATGGGGACTAAACCCCAAGGCGTGGAACACCCTTAATTCATTTTGAAGCCCGCGCTATTTAGCAATGAGCTGTCACTTAGAGAAGGAGACCTGAGGTCAGCCCTGTGGCTAGTATCTGTGGAGAAGCTTTTCAACCTGGAAACTTTTCTCTGCAGAAATATTTCAGCACTAAGGCATGTATGAAGATCTCTCACAGCTCCTGTGCAGCAGGAAACCTTTGTCCCACACATCTTGTAAACGTGGTGGGGGGCCACCATTGTGCTGTGCATCTTCTGAGCACCGCGGGAGGAGGCTTTTGTCTGACACAGTGGGCAGGCACTGTAGGAGGGCACCTTTGTCCTGCACAGCCAGTAATCGCTCTGCAAGAGCGAATTATGGTGATTGCAGAGCTCTTCCCTCTCCAGACACTCTGCTTTCAGATGGAGGAATTTGTCAGCCTTGCTAGGTGAAGAGCTGCTTATCCTTAGTGGAAGTGGAAAGGGAAGACAGTGAAAGTGCCTTTGCATGTGTGTGTGCAAATGGCCATCAGGATCATTCACATAGTCATATTGCATTACCACCCCTGCAGGCACCATTCCCAGTTTCAGTCTTTGCTTTTCCTCTTCCCTGTTTTTCCTACCCATTTAGGCTCCCGTTTGATTATTATTTCTTTGTTCCTTCCTATGTTTGTACTATCTCCTATTCAATATGCTATTCCTATATTCAGTATTCAGCCCATTTTCTAGAGTCCAAGATGATGTACAATGGGAAAGGCATAACGCGACATCTGTGAGATGGGATGGGATGAAATGAGATATGAGACAAGATGCTGAGTCTGGACCCTGTAGAGATGTGATGTGTACTGCAGCTGCTGGTGGACGTGCTGCTGGCAGCTAGAGCCAGTGGAGGTACGGCAGCACATATTTGGGAGCTGCATTACTGTAGCTCTCAAGTGTTTGGGGGCCCCTTGACTGGCATAAAGCAACTAATTTGCAAGTGAGAGGTAGGAGTGACCACAGCCCATTAGAGCAGTCAGGGTCATAATCCATTTTAAGTGATTACATTGGTTCCCACTGCCTCAAGGCTGCCACGTTGACCTGTGTCAAAAACACAGCAATGGATAAGTCTCTCACCTGCTGATTTTTGTTATTCAGTTAAGTTTGGGTTTTATCTGTTCTTGTCAAATTTGAGCCTGTTGTGTCTGCTGTTATCCTAGAGGTGCTTGTGATTTTTTATAATGTTGATCCCCTTCTTTACTGACATGAATTTTATGTGTGGTAGTTAGTTTCAATTAATCCTCCATTTCTCAAATTAGAAATTTCTTTTCTTCTCATTCCCACCCCAGTCCTCTGGTGCCTACCTGATTGTACATGAATTCTCAGAAATAATTGCCAGTAGTCCAGCAAGTTCATTAACTGATTCCCTGAAGACCCACATATGCGTGTCATCCAGACCTGATAATTTGGATATTGAATTTTTAAAAGTATTCCCTTACCTGTTTTTTTGTATCAACAACTGTATTATCAAGTTTTCATTATTTCTAGTTATATATCTCTTTATGGTACTTGGTAAATTGATTCTGGAACTTGTTCACTCTTTTACTGTCATACTCATTTCACCTCACACATTATTGGTTCCACCATCTCTTTGGAGCTCCTTTCCAATGATGTTATGCACGTATTAAAATATATATTCATTTCTCTCTGCATCTCTTCATGCTGGCAAGTGGGAGGCTGGTTTGCTTTTTGACGTTTCTGTCATTTATTTCAGTGGAGCTGGGACTAGGAGGGATTTATACTTTTTTGTTCTGTAATTGTTGCCTTTGCATATTTTAGAGTATTCTTGCTGTTTCCCACACTTAACAGGGTTTTTATATCTTGTCCATGCCGCATGCTTCTAAGATTTCTCAGAGAACTAATATCTGAAATCACTACATGCTGTGTAACAGCCCATCAATTAATACAATATATTGAATCATGGTTTATCATCACGGCTGTTGAAATTAGTGAGCACTAAGAATATCTGTCTCGGGGGACCTTGGCTTTAGAACAACTGCTTCTTATTGTCTGTCTCTTAAAAATTATTCTTTCTGTTAAAAAATAGATGACTGTTCATGCATTTAATTTAGATCTGTGTACTACTAAATAGACAATTGAGATTGCAGTCGTCAGTGGTACCTTGGCAAAAATCTTATGGCCAAAATCTGTTGTCACCCTTAGGACATAATTCCACTTGCTTTGGTTGAATTTTCCAAGCCTTTGGTATATAAATCATAAATGCACAGTGTGTGCAATGTTAAATTTTTAGAGGTCTCTCTTTAGTAGTAGTTAAATGTGAATACGTAAGGGCAAAATTTGACCTTTAGAAATGACTGTAAAGGTCCAAGGCAGATACTTAGCAAGCTTTTCTTATTGCAATATTAATCAAGCAAAGAATCATCATAATCCTGGAAACTAAATATCCATTGTAGTGATTTTATCACCAGGGAAATTGTTCATCTGCCAGTAAGATTGTTACTAGGAAAAGGAAAATAGGGAGTGTTAAAATTGCTTTAGACTGCTGAATCATTGAGTCCCTCTAGACTCAAAGCTTGAATTGTTTTTTGAGAAGAGTGGGTTGAGAGGAGTTGCCACAGGAAAGCTGTAGGTTAATCAGTTTCAGTAACACTAGTGCATATGAGCATGATCTCTCTTGGGAACATGAGGAAAGTGCATGGGAGAAGGCAGGATGAAGAAAGACACAAGGAAGGTTCAGAAACTTACTCTTTTTTTGGTTTTGTTTGGCTTTTTTTTTTTTTTTTGGTTTGGTTTATTTGGGGTTTTTTTTTGTTTTCTCATTTTTTGTTTCTGAATGACCCTTTTACAGAGGAGGAAGGTTGTTGATGAAAAAGGAAGAAGGAAAAAAACCCCATATTATTCACAGCCTATATTTTCATTTTAATCCAGTGGATATTAATGATGACTATTACAATCAAGATGGAGAATGCAGACAGGCAGAAGTGAGAAAGATGTGTTTGTGTGGGAGATATCTGTGTAGGGACCAGAAAGCCACATGGAAAGATGTTTTGCCTTCAGGGCTCAAAGAGGTGTTCACCATATGCTGGGAAGGAGGTGAAACCCCTGTGCAGGAGTGTCCTTACAGTGTGTTAGGACAGCCTATCCCTCCATAAAATCAGCTTTGGTAGATGACTTTTGTGTGCATGGTGGCAGTGGGCAGTCACAGTATACCAAGTCAAGCTGTAACCTCAGGGACGTGTCTGTTAGCCTGCAGGTTTTGCTAGAAGGGAAGCTTTATCCTCCTGCTGTGTTGGGCCACTTCTGTATTTCCCGGGTGGGGAACGATTCTTGATGAGTATTGCTGTAAGGAGTCTTACAGGGGATGGGATAGGTGATCTGTATTGAAAGCCACCTGCAGGATCGAGTTAGAGAAACTTCTGTGTTGGACAGGACCCTTGGGATCATGGAACCCAACTCAACATGGCACTGCCAAGTCCAGCACTTGATAGGATGGCCTACCTCTCAGCAAAAAGAATTTCTACAATGATGGGTGAATTTAAAGGTGGAAAGCATTTGTATGATAGGAGCATGTGGGAAATTTCTGGAAGATGTCATGAATTGTCTCTGTACAATGAATATGAAGAGGGAGAGGAAAATCTGTGTGTGCACGTGACATGGATGCTCTTTGTACAAAAACATGTCTTTGTGTGAGAAATAGTATCTTTCTAGAGAGGGCTTTTTTGAGGGTTGGTTTGCTTGTGTGATGGCTGCCTTTGAGGGAGCAGGGATGTGCAATGTGGCAGGCAGTGCCTCCCTCAAAAACTTTCGGGGGGGGGGGTGGTGTGTGGGTAGTGTGTGTGTGTGTGTGTGTGTGTCTGGACCCACCAAGGATGCTCCATGGGTGGATGCCTAGAGGGTCCTGACAGGGATGTGAAGCTAGGAATGCAGCAAATGCCATGCCACAGCAGCCATCTCATATCTCCAGGTACTGATGGCCGCCCTATGTCCTGCAGGGACCATCATCCACCCTGGACTGCATCCCTCTCCACCTGCCAGGCTGTGGCCACTGTGTCCCTCATTGTTGTCACCCTCAGATTGTGATACTGTCACAGAACTGTTGCTAGGCAACAAATGTGGTTGCTGGGTCTCAACGAATAGCTGAAGGGGAAAGTGAAGTGTTGCACCATTGTAGAGTAACCATAGCAATGACCTACTATCACAGACTAAAGAATTATCATTAGCAATGTTAAAGTATCAAACAGAGGCCCAGGATCCAAAGACTACCAGGCAGCATCTCTGCATAATTGGGTTACCCAGGAAGAGGTCCCAACTCTTTCACACCCCTTGGCTGCCTATATCCATTGTCTTGGTTTTGTTTTGGGGGTTGGTTGTGGGGGGAAGGAGGAGGGAGTGTGGTTGCTTAAATAAAGCAAATGTGTTGAGGAAGGCACTTGCAAAACAATAGAAGCATACAGGAAAATAAAATGCAGAGATAAATCTATCTGCAGAGGGAAGATTCAAATAAGAAAGGTCCACTTTACTGTCTCAATATTATCTGTGGGAGCAGGTGCACAAATGATGCCTTCGTGATGCATGAGATGTAGTTCAGATGAAGTGTTCTCTTTCACTTGAAAACAGATATGCCAGGCTAAAAGCAGTATAAAATGAAAAATAAATAATATAAAGTACGTCTGAAAAGTAGACAGACACTTTCTTTTTCCCAAGGTAGGCCAGATCAGTGAGGTGCTTCAGTGACCTTTTATTAGCAGAGTGCTTTGGGACCTTATTTTCCCAGATATGAGACATGTTGAGGATCTCTGATTGTGATGTGGGTGGCTGTGCATGTGCATACATGTATGTTTGTGCATGTGTCTGTCTGCTTGTGTGTGCAGTTGCTCTTGTCAGCTGCCCCAGAGCTCCGCAGCAGGACAGCTCTGACCCTTCCCAGGCTCCCTCCAGACCAGCTGCAGCAGCTGGGTGTCTTCTGTGAGTTTTGCATTTTTGCATTTTATGGAGCATTTATCCTGTGAACACCCAGCAAGTCAGAGAACGACCCCTAGTCAAACTGTCACCTTTGTGTTTTGCAGGTACAGAACGCCATGAACTAACTTCTTGGAAGAGTTTTCCATCTGTTTTCAAATTCTTCAGTGAGGCTGTAAAGGCGAAGAACAGCTTGGTGAAACCAACCCCAACAAGGCGCTCCAACAGGATAAAATACGAAGAATTCTAAAAGGAGGGGAGGAAAAAAACCCACCACTACCAATATCTTTGCTGCTTGTTTTCTGCAAGGAGTCTCCCAGCCCCTCATTAGATTGTTTTCTTCCTAGAGCACAGGGTCGTGATATATACATCTAAATAGCGTTTTGCATTATTTCTAGATGAGTGCAACTGTCAAAGCAATATGGGTTCACTGGTTGTGCTTCCTGTGGGCTGTAACTTGGATTTTGTGCTGCCCATCAGTGTGCAGATTAAGGCTGACAGTGGTACTGCACAGTGCAGCATGGTGCAGCTCTAATTGCCCTGACACAGCCCTGCACCAAGCTGATGCCAGAATCTAACAGCTTCTTCGCAGTCCTGTTGTCTGCAGGATATTTTGCAGCTTCCTTCTATTTTGAGACAGAACAAAATACAAATTACTCTTTTCTAAAAGATGGACCTAACTCAAATGTGTTAACCAGCCTATGATTTTACACCTAGTAGCCTTCTCTTTCTCTGGGACCAAGTGGAATTGACTTCTAACTCTCTCATTTTTCTGCTGGCAAGAGTTCCAAGAAGTTTGGCCCAGAATTCTAGAAAGGCTCTGTTGTTGAAGAGATTTTCTCTTGCTAGATCAACAGCATTATCTGTAGATCTTCTCTTCCTTTGGAAAGCTCTACTTTAAAAAATGCCTATTCATTAACAGGCTGGATCACACTGTGAAATATGACAGAAAAAAAAAAGACACACTGCATATTCTTTTTGTTTATTTTTAAACACAAAAATGCTTCCGTTTTCATATGCTGAGTTTGTAATGACTTGCCATCCCATGATTATTCCCTTTTCCCTAAACTCACAGGTTCCTCCTCACTTTTCCAGTCTCTCTGACAGAGGTTGGCCAGCAGGGCACTCTGTGTAGGGATTTCACACTGTCATGGTTTGAGGCTGGCACAATGCCAGTGCCCCCATGAGAATACCCTTTCCCTGGTGTCTGCTGCAAGATGTGACCAGGAATAAGCAAAGCAGGCTCCTACTTAGAAATAAAGAAGACTTTATTAACTAAACTACAAGAAAAGGAAAGAAAAAAAAACACACAAGGAAAATGAAAACTTCACAAAAGCATTTCCCTCCTCTCCCCACCAAATTCCAATATAATACATATCTCAAATCACCAACTCTTGGTCCGGCACCACCCTTTAGAATACTCAATCCTCAGTTCATCAAGATGAGAAGGAGTCCTTCTTTGTGCCATGGGCTTCTTGTCACACCTAGCACCGCCCAGAGATCATTTGCCATAGTGACATCTTCCTTCCATGCCCAGCGCTCCCACCACTGCGCATGGACCAGGGCTGCTTCTAGGGTTACTTTTAAGGATGCCTTGTCTCCTTCCAAAAAGGCACAGTCTCAACTTTGGGACATCTGTCACCCCATATTTTTTGCACCCCCTGGGGCTGAGGGGTACCCACACTGAACCCTCCTGGTTCTGAGGCATTGCCCCCCCCCTGGAAGCAGTCTCTGTATCACAAGGAAACAGTCCATGGCTATA
>WBNQ01015957.1:17028-45019 GCA_013401375.1 Spizella passerina
TCCTTCCTTCCTTCCTTCCTTCCTTCCTCCCTCCCTCCCTCCCTCCCTCCTTCCCTCCTTCCCGTTTTTTGTTTTTATTATTACTTCATTATTGTTATTGTTGTTATTACTATTATCGTTATGATTGCTTTTGTTATTGATTTTTGTGTTATTTCCTTTTTAAGATTAGGTGGAAAGAGAACTATCTTCCACTCTACGCTGTGAAAAAAGAAGCTTCCAGATCTCCAGCAAGCCTAGAGCTATCTTGAGAGTTTTGCAAGAAAGTGCAAATGCTGAAGCTTCCTTAAGTTCCTCCCCAACTTCTTTGATTTTTACCTTAACTGCTTGTATTCAGTTGTATGATTTTGGTGGTTTGTAGGATTTAAGTGTTGCGGGTGGGTTGGTTTTTCAAAGATCTCTATTATTCTCTCTCTCCCAGCACCGTGCTGGCCCCGGCTGTTATCGCGGCCGGCGCTCCCCGCGCTCCCGGCCCGGCCCGCTCGCCCGTCGCGGCCGTGACCGTGGACCGGCTCCCACGAGCGGGGCTCGGAGAGGAAAGAGCTCTGCGGCAAGGAAAGCGTAGCTCAAAGGCGCTTCTCCCCCTCCGGGCTTCCCTTCTCCCGAGGGGCACAGAAAGTTCCCTGTACAAACAGAGCAAATGTGTTTTATCTTCCCTTTTGGAGATTTTCTCCTGCCGCTGTCTCTTTGGAAAAATGAACATATGTTCGTTCTCCGACCCTAGCCCTAGGAGGAATCTGGAGACCCCCCTGTCCTCTCTTCCCGTAACCTTTCAAAGTCATTTCAAATTACTTTTTCTGTCTTTCGGCCATCTGTCAGTGTCAAATCCATGCCGCCTGCTCGGGGTGGGGGAAGCAGGAGGCGGATGAGGAGGGTCCCTGCGCGTTCCTGATCCCTGGCGGATCCCGCACATCCCGCTGCCTTGCTGACAGACCGGGCGCCCCTTCCCGCTCGGCCCCAGCCCCGGCGCGGCTCCGGGGGCCGGGCGCGGCAGCGGACTGGGTTTGTCCTGTGGCCGGGCGGCGACGCGGGGCGCCTTTGGGAGGCTCCGAACGCGCATCTCCCGTCCGAGGGGAGCAGCGGCGCCGTCTGCTCGGGGGGCTGGACGCAGGAAACCAAGTGTAGAGGGGGCTTAGGACGTAGCCTTCCTCCTGAAAGTTCACTAATAGCCGTAATCTTCCTCGTCAGCGCAGGGGGCACTAAGTAACCTTGCCGCGAAGATTTTTGTGCTGCGGAAGAACGAGAAAGAAGGGAAAGGAAAGCAAATCCAAACTCCTGCGGTGCTGACAGTGCTTCGGGAAAAGGGTTGCTCGTCTTTCAGGCGTGACACCCGCGATAAGGAGCGGGGGTGTGCCTTGGCACTGCCTGGGCACGGCGGGACAGGCTGGGACAAGGGGCCAGTGGGGAAGCTGCGAGCCCTCTGCTAGCTCTTCCCTGAAACGATTACGTGGCCGAGCTTCCCTGGCGAGAAATTCAAAGCTCAGGACAGGCACAGCTTCGGTAGAAGGGCAATTGTCACGGCTCTCTTCCCAGCCGGATGAAATTTAGAAGACTTCTCTTTTTTCTAATTTCCTGGGAAAATAGAAGGGATGTGTTAGCATGTAAGTAACTGGAGTTAGAACAAGAGCCAAACTCTTCAGCATATAAATTCTCATTATCAACTTTCAGCCTAGCAAAACTAGAGCCATTTGCTTAGCTTAATCTGTAACATATGTTTGCAAAAGTAGCAGATTTTATGTGTGTGTGCGTGTGTGCGTGTGTGTGCGTGTGTGTGCGTGTGTGTGCGTGTGCGCGCGTGTGCACGTGTGGTTTGGAACTGATCGAGTCGTAATTTTCTGCTTGACGTTTTCAGCGCCTCCTAGTTACAGCGTAACACCTATTGGGAGAGAGAGACTCCACAAAGATCCCACAGCACCAAATCTGAATAATCCGACCAAAAATCGCTAGTCAAGTTTATCAATTAGGCCACTGCAATTCCTTCGGACTCATCCCACTGAGAAAGGAGCTACCATATTTCTGAGAAAATTAAACAAGCAATTCAGTAGCATCCCAATCATGCTTTATCTGCATGATTCAATGTTTACCATTACTTTTTTTTCCCATCTCATATCCCACTTCTCCTTAAAGTCTCGCAGGAAGGATAGAAGCAAACTGTGGTAGCCTCCCTGATCTGTTAACAATAATGACAGCAGCGACAGCGCCCGTGGGGATCCCACAGAGCATTGGTGGTTTGAAGCCTGATTCACTCTGTTGGCTTTATGTCCCACCAAAACTTTTAAAACATCGGTCCTGCAGGAAGATTTTTTTTTTCCGTACGGAAGTGACATTTAGTCTTTAAATATGGGGTTGTAACAGAGCCCGAGCAAGGTGAGGGGAGATTTTTTCGAAGTGTTATAAACACACATTCACACACACATGCACACCCAATTTAGCATTATCAGTCTTTACATCATCTATTGACGCATGCCTTGAAAAAGAAAAGTAATAAAAATTACACAGAATGGCTCAGAAAGATCCCAGGCCCGTGTGATTTTTTGCATCTGCGTTTGGGATGCATCACGATTGTGTGGATGGGTTAGTGGCAGAGATGCAGGGATAATTACAGAGGACATGTTGGTATTCCTGCCAGGCGAGTCCCCGAGAGCCTTCTCCGCGGCACATCACTCCCAGCCCACGGACCCGCGCCCTCAGCCGTGCGCCACCTGGGCCTGAGGCCGCGCCTTCGGGGCACCCGTGAAAGGGAGAGACCTCCCACGTGCCTTCCCCGCCCCACAGCGGCACCGAGGGCGCAGCGCCCCCGTCCAGTACCGACCCGGCCCGACCCGACCCGCTCCGGCCCGACCCGACCCGACCCGACCCGCTCCGCTCCGGTCCCGCCCGCTCCGGTCCGGGCGCTCCGCGGGCGGCGCGCGGCTGTGCGGTGAGGCAGAGCGCCCCCTAGCCCCCGCCGCGGGAACGGCGGCCGCGGGGAGCGGAGCGGGAGCGGGAGCGGAGCGGGAGCGGAGCGGGCGAGGCGGCCCGGCGGGGCCGGGGGAGGCGCGGGGGAACGCCTCTTCGGCAGCGGAAGGGACGGCTCTGATCCTCCTTTTAAAAATTACTTTTAATTAATTCCACCTGAACACTCGGCGGGCTGTGGGTTTGTGCGCAAAGATTCGCGGAGGGGAGAGCGGCGCGCAGCTGCCTGTTCCCCCCCCCCCGGGGTCGCCAACCCCGAACGCACGGGAAAAAAAAAGTAGACAAAAAAAGCCAACCAACCAAGCCAAGCACCAAAAAGCCTCCTCGGTGCTACCGTGAGGAGCGACGGTGCAACCGGGGTGCGGGGCGAGCGCGCCCAAAGAGCTGAGGAGATTTGTCAAGGGGAACCGAATAGGCTGCTTTGAATGTTACTTGATAGCAGCAGCAGTGCCTTGCGCGAAACTTAGAAACTCCAATGCCCTTATCTTGAGACAGACAAACAGGCGAACAAACTTTACTGGGTGTTTAGATCCTTCTCTCAAAGACAGCTAAACAAAGGCAGGGCTTATCAAATGACCGCTGCGGCTCCCATCCCATCGAGCGTCACTTTTGTTTCTCACACTTATAGGTATCCCAAGGACAAAACCCCCTCAAACCAACAAACAAACAAATAGCTTCTACGTCGTGCTCGAATTATTTCTGCAAAATAATTCAAATCGTGGGTGGCGTGCAGACACCGAAGCATCGTCCTGCAAGCTGGACAGAGGGTTCCACTGATGAGGAGTCGCCACAAACCATTTTCCCAAACCATCCCTAGAGTGTTTTGAAGAAAATTACTAACACTAATGCACGCCTCTGTGTAAAAATATCTTTATTTTAAAGCCGTTTTAGAGGTTGCTCGATTATTTCAAAACTTTCTGTCATATTTCCTAACAGAAAACCATGCCGGTTTATCTACTGCGATATTGCTTTTTGTTGTTCGGGGATTTTAGTCCCTTATTGATTCACGATGTATCTATGTCATCATGTTAAAATGTTACTGCAGGTCGCTAACTTTTTCTTTCTCTTTCTTTCTTTCTTTCTTTCTTTCTTTCTTTNTCTCTCTCTTTCTCTCTTTCTCTCTTTCTCTCTTTTTCTCATTCTTTCTCTCTTTTTCTCTCCTGCTTCACTCCTTCTGTCTATCATACTTTCTCCCTTCCTTCTCCCTCTCCCCCTCTTCTTCTCCCTCCACCTCGCTCAGCATTTCTGGAAACAGAAAGCAGATGTGAGTAGACAAGCGGCGCCCGGGGTCCCGTGGCGAGCAGGTGCACCCAACTTCTTCGCACTCACTGTGAGCATTCTTAAAATGGAAAGTTATGAGTGAAAAAGCAGAGATTCCTGCCCCTTTCGACCGCGGCCACCTGCATGCCGTGCAACTGCCTCGTGGTGCGGAAATGATGAAATTAGCACTTGGATAATAACAGTTCGGGGCTATTTCGACAGGTCGCGATACCCAGCGCGGGCGCGAGTCCCCCAAGGGCTCTTGGCAGGCAATCCCTGGTGCTCCGGGCGGGGCGGGGTGTGAGCTGCCCCGGGCTGGCCGCGTCCCGCGGGGCTCCCGCCGCCCTTCCCGGCCGGCAGCGGAGCGGCGGCAGCCGGCGGCGAGGGAGCCGGAATTGTGCACCCGAGGGAGCGCTCGGCGCCCGGCGTGTCCGGCTGAACCTCGCTGCTGAGCCCTGCCTAAACGTAACACCTCCTCCGAGATAGCAAGCCCAGCTGTTATATTAACATTGATTTATTGCTTTAAAAATAAATTTACACGCACGCCAACAGCACTCCGTTTTGTTTCCCCAGACTCAAGGATTTATTTCCGACTTGGTGCTCATCTGACAAAGCAATGCCCTTTAATTTTATTACACGTCGATGAGAAAATTGGGCTGGTTTTTGGTTGAATTTGTCGTTCTGCTACTTGTGGAGACTTTTGTGATACAGCAAAAGCCAAAGTCAGAAAATACACACAAAAATGACAGCCACACACTGAAGCAAATGTCAAAAAAGAAAGCAACATCTAGTAGATGCTATTTTCTAGAGTCCATATGCAACCAGGACCACAATTAGAAAAGGAAAAAAAAACCTTTGCAGCTTGGAGTCGGCAGGTAGTCTGCCTGGGGTTGTTTTTTCTTTTTGGTTGTGTTTGGGGTTTTTTTGTTTGTTTTTGTTTTTATTTTGGTTTTGGTTGCTTTTTTTGTTGTTTTTTGTTTAGTTTGTTTTTTGTTTGTTTTTGGTTTAGTTTGGTTTGGTTTAGTTTGGTTTGATTTGATTTGATTTGGTTTGGTTTTTGTTTTTGTTTTTTTTTGTTATGAAGAAGACTGGGTCTTCGTTTATTTGCAGGAGTAAGACATCTCTAATATCCCACGGATCTGTGCTAATACAGTCCGTGAAATACATCTACAGGGAAGGGAAGAAACACAAGGTTATCCATACCGTGCTGCCTGACTTCTGTGCAACTCCCAATTACTAGATCTATCTGATGGCTGAACTCAGCGGAATTAGATTGTGCTTTGAAGCAGCTTTTGCAGTACATTTCAGCTACTTTTTGGTTTTCTTTAGTAGTCATTAAAAGGCCACTTCTTCATGGTGGCCACCATCATTGTGTCCTTCATTTCACACTCTCAGGGGGAAAAAAAGGAAAAAAAAATGGAAAAGTTTTGACATCTTGGAGTTGGGTCAGAAATAATATTTTTTAAAACCTGTGTACTGCATTGCACATTCTTTCCTCCCTCTCCCTCCCCCCATCCCCCCCCCCCACGCTAATCTATAATTTTAAAACAGGGGTTGTTTACACTAATGAAAGCTCATTGAGTGAGAGTGCAGACAGAAGGATACTCCAGCAGCATTAGGAAAGNCTTTTGCCTTTTCTCCCTCGGCATGTTTTTTGGTTGTGTTCTAGACTCATTCCCACAAACTGATTTCTCAGAGAAGTATCTAATAATCACTTTAGAGATGTCCAAATTAGGGCACTCACGCTTCTCTAGCACTAAGTAAAGACGTGACAGGTTTTGTTATCCACAGCAGAGTCAGACCTTTGTAAGAAGCTCCCTTTCTTTTCCGTAAATACACCATCTACAAATAAAGACCTCCTGTCTTAAAGGCGTGACTCTTCTCTGTGTCTCTGTCCACATTCTGTCCACTGGCTCCACATAAACTCAAACTCTGTTTCATTTAACATATTTAATTTTTCTTTTTTACAGATAGTTAGGGTCATGGGTGGTCTGGTGCCATTTTTTTTTCTCTTCAGAAACCGTACTATGCTTTTCCCTGCTGATCCCTAAGTCCACATTTCCCTGGATAAGCCTCGGTAGCAAAGAGACCCAGTGAACCCACTGAAGCAGATAGCAGAGGATCTCTGCAGATCGCTGGAAACTCCGCTGTCAGTGTTAGCAGTGGTTTTCTGATGGGGCTCTGGGGGTAGAAAGGAGGGGAAAAGGACAGAAAAGGGGAGGGGCTGGGGAGGGGGGGGTGGGAGAGTGATTTTGAAAAGCACCCGGACACTGAGGAAGGGGCCGCTTCCTGGGCACCCCAGCGCAGGCCTGCCCGCTCTGCCCCGCCAGGCGCACGGGCATGGGAGAGGCTGCAGGGACCCTGCGGGGAGGCAGACGCCACGCCGCGTCCCCTACCAAAACTGGCTTTTGAGGCAGTCCAGGGCAGGACACAGAAGTGGGGGCCATTAGAAGTTCCCTCCCCAAGACCGGTGTCTGGGTCCTGGGGGTAGAATGGACTGGGTTTGTGTCCCTCTCATCATGCCCTAAGCCCGTGCGGGTTTAGCATTCCCAGAGGTGCAGCTGCATTCCCAGAGGTGCACCTCCCCTCCAGTGCCTCAGCCCGGCTGGGGTCCCCTTACAGAGTGCCCGCCCTTCCCCAGACTTAATAGGTTTTGTCATCTCAATTTTGAGGATGCAAGGAGAGGAGAAGCACCTCGAAGCCCTTTCCGGGGGAAACAGTAGAGGCTCATTTTTGGTGCAGAGAGCGTTTGCAAAACACTTTTGGCTGATCCGGCAGTGGCTCTGGCCTTTTACTGCAGACAGAGTAAAGAGACGCGGGTGCTTGCCGATCCCGTCCCCCTCTCCATAGGAAGGACAAAGCTTGCTAAAATAGCCCGTGTGTGAGGATCGTCATGAAGCACCGGCCCCATCCCCTAGACAAAGGTGGAAGCTGAGGAAGGAGAAGGAGGAGGGATCGCACCTTCTGGGCATCCGATCTGAAGAGAAGAGGAAGACTCTTGAGGAGGCAGGAGAATAAAATCTGAGTTGGAGCAGTATTAAACACAGCATCCGAGGCTGCCTAAACGTAAAATACCTGTGCACATCGCCGTCTTGTTATGCAATTAAATTGCAGCAAATTCCTCTATAAATAATATCGTTGGGAATCCTTTAAGATTCAAGAATGCCTGAGGTTAAGTAGCTTTTAAAACGTCGGTTCTGAATGGCTTATGCAATGAATGACTACCTTCAAATCTTAAACCCATTGTAAATATGCTGTACATATGGATTCCAGTTTATCTCTACCTATTTCTTTTTAAAATGAGGGAAACGTTCTTTAAAAGCTACTTGTAACACTTTATTTTAGGAAAGCAGATGTTAATTTTTTACATATTATTTTATGACCAAGTACATATGTAGATTGGAAACCATCCAGAACGCCTCTATTATTTGTTAAATGATTTTTAGTAGAGGCATATTATTCCTGGCACAACCAAGGTATAGGTTACATCAATAAAATAAACATCTGTGATTTTGGCAGGAGAGGAAATAAACGTGAGTTCCTGTAGAAGCAGGGAAAGCATTCGTGTAGAGGGAAACACACCTGCAAAGGAGTAAATCGGCTATTTACACAGCCACGCTGTAACCAGGCTCTCCGCCGTAGAGGGGAAAAAAAAGGGAAAAAAGAGAGAGAGAGAGAGAGAACGGTCTTGCAGTTCCAGGAGAAAAACGAACCCGACCCTGGTTGTAGCTTTCTGATAACATATCCCGGGCAGTGAAATAAAAGCCCTGGAATGTTTTCTAGACAAGGATTGCGCTCTCTCCCTCTCTCTCCTCCCCTAAAAGCAGAGTGTTTTAGCTCGCAGGAAGATATTAGCCACAGTTTCCTCAATATTTAAGAATTCCCGTAGACTTCTAGGGGCTGAGTTTTTCCCTTTTCACAGCAAAATATCTGCGAGAGACGTTTGTGTTTGCGAGGAGTTTTATGAGGGGTCTGAGTACATAAGAAGAGCAAGGCATAATGCACTGGCATAATAATTACCCGTATGCAATATTTATTGCCCTGTGTTGTTTGTTATCATGCAGGCGAGTGCACTCAATTGAGGTTTAACAAATGTGAGCGTTATTGATCAAATATAATGAATAAATATGCATATGTATTATTTATCTGTGCACACATATATACACGCAGGAGCATCTCGTTATTGAGGATGAGGAAAGCTGTCTGCCGCTGCTCCTGCCTTCCTGTCCACCTTGCCTCTGTGCCAAGAGGCTGCAGAGGAGTTAGGTTTTGAGGTTTTTGGTAATACAAAGTATCGCAGATATGTGAAAAAAAATAAAGGTCACCAATAAAATTTGTCTCAGCATGGAGTATAATTGTAACAAAACAGAGCTGAATTAAAATCAAAGATCTCTCACTGGCTGGGGCAGCATCGTCGCAAACCATCTGGTGCGTATTAAAAGCAGTGCTGTAAATATTGCTGGAAACTAATGTGGTACCAGATCCTATAGGCGCAGGGGCCTGCCGAGCTTTCCGTCGTATGCTGCAAGTGTGGATGGTGTGGCACACGGAGGGAAAGGTGTCACATCGTCCAGGAGCTCTTAGGGCATGATTTTGCATAATCCTGATGGAAGTTTGCCCCACAGAGAGGGGAGAAGGAGGCGAGGGAGGCAGAGGCAAGGCCTCTCTCCCCGTCCTGTCGACGATAGGGTATGCAACTGCTGACGTCACCTCGCATCAGGACCGGGGAGCAGACGTGACCCAGGCAGGAGCTCATCTGTTTCTCATCACTTGGGAAGTTTCTCTCGCTCCCCTCTCATCCTTCTTCCCTCTCCCTTTCTGTCCTTCCCTCCCCCCCTTTCTTTTTATTCCCTACATAAATCGGGGCAGGTCCCATCCCCATCCTCGACCCCATCCCCATCCCCGTTCCATCCCGGTGCCGGTGCCGGTGCCGGTGCCCGGCTCCCCGCGGGGCAGGAGCGGCGGTCGCGGCGCGCTCCCACGCGGGTGCCCGGCCCTGCCGCCCCCCGGGCCTGGCCCTTCCCTCCCCCCCGTTCCGATGCCATTGTTCGCGCTCGCAACCCAAGTTTGGCTGCCGATTCAAAGCTCGGCAGTCCCCTGGCTCCTGCATTGTACTGAGGGTCACTTACTCTTTTCTCGGAGTTAGACTCTGCTCCTTAATCTCTCCTCTTCTCTGCTCCTCATGAGCTGTCGCGTTCTCCCCACGCACCCGGAGCTGCCACAGAGGCTCCTCTTGATAAACCTGCTGCTAATCTCGGCCCGGTGCAACCAACACAGAAATAAAAAATCTCTCTCGCTCTCTGCTTCCCCACACACCTCCTTTTTTTTTCGTTCCCCCCCTTCCTCTTCTTTTCCTCCAGGCTTCATTCCCCTCAGAGTGCTGCCGCCTTTAATTATGGGAGATACGTGTCTTCCCTGGGAGTCATTCATGGTTTTTAGGTGGAAAGGCGTTTCGGCGGGGTTATTTTTGAGCAGGGACCAGTGCCCTATATCCAGAGGCTTTGACTGAAGTGCAGATTGAGACATATCGGGTTCCCTATAAAAGGATCATTTCTTGTGGGAGGTTGGACACGAAGTTTGGACTCGTGACTTGCATTCCTGAGAGACATGCATATTTTAAAACAACAAAGCAAGCTCGGAAGAAGGCTTAGAAGAGGGGAGGGGGAGAAATAAAAGAAAAAAACTTCAAGAAGTTACTAAGTTACAAACATCTGTCAACATGGACCAATTTGTGTGGCTCTCGGGGGAGAAAAAAAAAAATACCTGCTTTCTTTTTTTTTTTTTTATCACTCCAGGGAGTCTCAGCTGCTTGCTGGAAGTTGATGTGGCTCTCCAGACGCTAAGAAATGCAGTTTGGCTCAAAACTGGGAGCTTAAAGCGCTTTAGTGGCCTGTGAATTTAAATCCCAACTCCTTCTTTATCAGCTGTTTGCGTGGAGCTGGTTAAGCGTTTCAAGGGATATCTCACCTCTCAAAAAGAACCACAGGTGGGGGAAAGACAAAAGGAGAGCAAATGGGGCGACTCGTGTGTTTGTTGAAGGAAGCCACCGGCGCACCCGATCCCGCAGTGCAGATAGAGGAAAAGAGAGAAAACAAGGTGAAAAAGAGCAGCCCTGGCTTGCTGTGAACCCTGAGGGAAATGGGGATCCTGGGGGCCGCTGGAAGCACCCCCCACTTCAACCTCCTAAGGGGAAGGAAGGGAAAAAATGATAGATAGATAGATAGATAGATAGATAGATAGATAGATGATAGATAGATGGATAGATAGATAGATAGATGGACAGACAGACAGATAGATGGCTGAACTGTCGGGGAGGGAAGGGCGGGGCTGCCCGGCAGAGGCAGGTGGGCCGGCAGCTTGCGGCCGGACGCAGCGCACGGAGCGCGGGGCTGCTGCAGCCGCCGCGGTGCGGGCAGCGGAGGCGCGGGCTCTGCGCTGCTGCTGGCAGCGTGCAGACAAAAGGAGAAGGCCTAATGGTGAGCTGGATATCTCTGTTAGTTGTCAGCGCTGGTGCACGGCTGCCGGGAAATGCTAATCAGCCCTCGCCGGGCGGGATGCAGCCGAGGTTGACTCCTGGCGCACACACGCACACGCACTCGGGCTGCTGCAGGCTCTGTGGCACGCACGCACACGCATCTCGCTCCTCGCTGGGCTCGGCCATGACCCGCACGCGTTGGTCTGGGCTTTGGTCCAGCGGTGGTGTGATCCACTTTAAACGTCATATACAGCAAATACCTACTTAAATAACATAATAGCATAGCTTACAGCCAGCAGCCCCCTTCTTCTCTAAGGAGCTTCCCCCCACCTGCTCTTACACCCTTCTTCCTTCTTTTTAACAGCTGGGGATATTTTATACCTGTAGTTTTGAATTTGACCCGCTGCTTTAAGTTTGGTGGAGGGTTCTACAGGAGAGGAGGTTATTATTGTATGTCCAATGATGGATTATACAGCTATCATTGAAATGACTAACAGAGAATCTAATGTCAGCCAGACAGTCCAGCTTTGAAACGTTACTCACATTACCCTGATTTTACAAAATTTGGGCTAAGGAAAAGGCGGGGAGATATAATTTCCCACCATTCCTTTTACTAATTGTTGTCATTCCTCGTAACTACTTTTATAAACTGTTTGGGCCCGTTATATGTAGTGTCTTTGTATTTCTAGAGGAGACCACGTGGATGCCAGAGAAGAGATCCTGACATCCCTCCTCAAGCCTTCTTGGGAATACCTCCACCACCCGCCTCCGCACACCAGCCCTTGCAGCCCAGTGACCACCAAAACTGGTCTAGCGAGAGTAGCCAGGGTCCCCACCCTCCTGTGTCTTCGGCAGTCTCAGGGAGGGGGTGTTCACAGTCCTTTCTCACAGGCAGAAAATGCAATTTTTTCTCAGGTGGCCGCACCTCGCACCGAGACCGCCATAGAAAAATGTTCGGCACGATGCCCTCGCTTAGAAAAGAGCGGAGGGTGACTCCACAGCGCTGTCAGAGACACCTTGGGAGAAACGGGAGGGAGGAAAAAAAGGGCAGGAGCTGTAAAGTGGGACCACCTGGGGAAGTGGTCGCCTTTCCCACCTTCGCAGTTTCAGACTTGCTCCCCGGCTATTTTGCGCTGAAGGTGCTCAGACTGGAGAAGGAGTGGGTGCTGAAATGCTTAAAGGGAGCATTTAAACCCAGAGCCTTCAATGAAGGAAGAAAGAATGGGCGTGGAGGTGGAAAAAAAGTTGGAAAATGGATTCGCTGACAAGTAAGGATAATAAATGAGAGGCGCTTTCAGATAGATATCTCAGTCGTGAAATTGCACCCAGCTGGTTGTGTAAGCAAACAAATAGTTTCATGTTAGGGACTCTCGACTTGTGGCTTGATGAATAGAACACGACAGAGGTAAATGGCTCTTTAACCCATTTAGGAATAAAACTCTTTGGCTTCCTAAGTAAGAGACCTTGTGACGCCATGGATCCTGAGCAAGTACTTTAACAAGAGTTTTATTGGTTTCCACTTCTGCTCATGGATCTCCCCTCTCATTCTCGTCTCTCGTTCTCCACCTCCCTCACACCTCTGTCCTTTCCTTTTCCTTTTTTTTTTTTTAATGTTTTACTCTTTTTTATCTTTTCTTTCTTTCATCCCTCCTTCTCGCTCTTTGTTTCTCTCTCTCGCTCTCTTTTTTTTTTTTTTTCCTACTCCTCTTCAAAAGCACCTCCCAGAAGAAATTCTACCATGTCATCAGCACCTGGAAACCCGGCAGGGTTGCAAAGTACCCGGACATATCCAGTCTGTCCACAGCACCTTAGAGTTGTGGCTTGTGAAATGTATTTATTTTTTATTATTACTGGGGGAAAATCCCACATCCAAGTCCGTGGCTGTGAACCCATTGAGAAAGCGAACCTTTTAAAACAAATGTATGGACAGGTTTCGTGGAGATCATGCAGTTTCCGAAGTTAGTTCCAAAAATAGAAAAGAAACGGAACAAGAGTGGAAAAGGGCAAGGGGACCTCAATTTCTGCCTGTCACAGTAAAACAGAGAGCAGAGAAGACAGACATATGGATCTGAAAAATAAAAAGGAGAGGAGAGGAGAGGTGAGTAGAGGAGAGGAGAGGTGAGTAGAGGAGAGGAGAGGTGAGTAGAGGAGAGGAGAGGTGAGTAGAGGAGAGGAGAGGTGAGTAGAGGAGAGGAGAGGTGAGTAGAGGAGAGGAGAGGTGAGTAGAGGAGAGGAGAGGTGAGTAGAGGAGAGGAGAGGTGAGTAGAGGAGAGGAGAGGTGAGTAGAGGAGAGGAGAGGAGAGGAGACTCTACCCGCTATTTCAAGACTTATTAACTAAGGCTTTGAATAGTCAAAACGTCCCATGAAACCGGAGGAAGCATGTCGACAGTGCCTGTAACAGCCGTGCACACGCGTTCGCGGACACTCCCTGTGAATGGCTGCGCGCCGGGACACTGCTGGAGGGGGCGGCTGCACCAAGCCCTGACATCGCTGTTGAGCCCTCTGTCCCTCTGTCGGAGAGTCCATCCAGGCCAGCCAGTGCCACCATGCCTGCCAGCCCTGCCTGCTCGGAGCTGGTCGCATCTGCTGTCTGTTGGGAAGGGCACGCCTGGCTGCCACACCCCACAGGTAATGAGAAGAAACCAAACCGAGCCAAAAAAATAAAACAAACACACTCCCCTCAAAAACAAAAACAAACAAACAAACAAAAGCCCCAAACCACCAAACAAAAAACCACAAACAAAAACAAAACAAAAAACCCAAACCAAAAAAAAAAAAACCAAAAAAAAACCACCCTCAACCGACCAACCAAAAAAACCCAAAACCCAAAAAACCCACAACAAAACACCAGCAAAACCGGAGGTCCTATTCAGCCCTTTCTGTCAGATAAAAGACATTTCTGTCTTTGTGTAGGTAACCAACCAGTCTCCTGCGAGTGAACCCACGCAGAATCCACCTTTTCTTGTATTACTTCTGCTGACACTTGCAGTGACCCCGAGCCAGATTTTCGTGCAAGACCCTCCATTTACCCTCCATAAGGAAAAAAGTCTTTTGCATCTTGATCCGTCGATTTTATTGGTGGCGATGAGACAGGTCACTCGTGATGGAGTCCCATACCCACGCTCCCTCCCCAATTCCGCTTTATTTCGACGGC
Organism: Spizella passerina; assembly: GCA_013401375.1. Classification (NCBI taxonomy): domain Eukaryota; kingdom Metazoa; phylum Chordata; class Aves; order Passeriformes; family Passerellidae; genus Spizella; species Spizella passerina. Next base: position 30,871 of record WBNQ01015957.1, read on the forward strand.
TACGGGGAAAGTGGGGCTTATCCCTTACCCCCCCCTTAGAGTGGGCTTACCACCCTCCTCCTGCAGATGAAGGAGATGGGTGGAAGCCGAGCCACCCAAAAGGTGCCTCCCGGGGGCAAGGGCGTGTCGAGAAATCCCGGGAAAGGGGAAGCCGCAGCCCGTGGCGCTCAGGGGCAGCCGGAGGAGGAACGCACACACACAGGCGCGCACAGCGACCCTCGCCACCCCTGCCACCGCCGGCAAGCCCCCCTCCTCCTCTGCTCGGGCTCAACCTACCACTTAGCAGCATTTCCAAATATTTATTAGATTAAATGTATAGAAAAGGCCTAATTGGGCGGTGGGAGGAGGCAAGCTAGTTAGCGAGGTGCTAAGAGGAGTGGGAAGGAGCGCTTTGTTAACTGCCCTGCCCCGAGCAGGTCCCCTGCGCGGGGCTGGGCTGGGAGGGTCGCCCTCTCCCAAATTCCACCGGCCCCAGCTTCCTCCCCTCCAAGCCCACCGCGGCCTTTGAAGCGCAGCCGCAGCTGTGGGGAGCGCGGAGGGCCGCGGAGCCCGGCGCCCAGGATGCAGGGATGCGGGGATGCGGAGATGCGGGGATGCGGGGATGCGGGGATGCAGGGATGCGGGGATACAGGGATGCAGGGATGAGGGGATGCAGGGATGCGGGGATGCAGGGAACTCCCTGCCGACCCCGCCTCCTCAGGGGCCGGGGGAGCCGAGGAGCCTCCGAGGACAGCGCCCGGGCCCCCGGCAGCAACCCGGCAGGAGAAATGTAGATGGGGCTGGTTCTAAAGCAGTATATTGTAGATGACAAATAAGTCGGCAGAAACTTGCTGAGGGACCTCAGCCCGTCTCCACATCCACATATTATTTTTTTTCCCAGCAAATGAGACGGTGATACAGTACTTTTATCTGCCATATGAATGCCCGAGAAGCTGCAGCGTGGCGAAGGAAAACATCCACTGACACAACGCAAACTGGGTAGTTAACACTTCAAAACACAATACCGTCTTATAAGCAAAGTTTAATAAGGGATTGAAACACTTCTTTCTAGGCACATACATGGAAATAAGTGCATCTCGTACACCTCCTCTACACCTGCAAGTTTCTTGGCAATCCGTGGGTTATTATTATTCATAAATATGAAAATTAATTGAAAAATATCTACGAAAAAGTTTATCTGTTTTCATCAGTGGGATAACACTGTAATGAATTTATTTACATCTCATTGGAAGAAACCGAGACCTGTTTTTCTCTTCCGATATCCCCGTTTGTTTTGTTTATTTTTAGGTAGAGGGAGGCTGGTTTCTGCTTTGTTGGTTTGTTTTTTGTTGTTATTTTTGGTTGGGGGGTGTTTGTTTGTTTGTTTGTTTGCTTTGGTGGGTTTGGGGTTTTAGGGTTCGGGTTTGGGTTTTTTGTCTTCTTCTGTTGTTTTTGTTTTTCTTTTTTTTTTTTAACTGCTAATTCATCTGGGTCCCAAATCACCATCCCACCGTAAAGCAGTGCTGAAAATGCTTCTTTCAGCACCTCCCATGTCTGAGCATTTCCCTCTCACTCCCTGTTGAGAGCCCGGAGGGGCTGCTGGACTCCCTTTCTCCAGGGAAGGCCCCGGGGAAGGGGCAGGAACAAAGCTCTCACTCATGCAGTGTCCAAGTGAGTGACAAAAGGGAGGATGTCTGTCTGTCTGTCTAACTCCCAAATCCCTGTTCTTGTGTGCTCAGGTCTGGAATTATCCAAGTCCCCCCACTCCCAGCACCTATGAATACAGGCCGTTTCTCCATCCTGAATGGGGTGATAGCCCCATAAAGGATCTGCCCGTAATCTTGATTATCCAGCTATAACTGTCTACTGTATAGAGCTGCTCTCACCTCAGATCTGCTGCGTCTAGAATATTAAAAACCCCAAGCGAGTTGAATTGAAGAATCTTGTTAAAGAAAGAAAAAAAAGGAAAAAAGAAATAAAGAATGAAAAAAAAAGGATGGGAGAGATTGTGAGAGAGAGGGAAGGAGAAATAGGAGAGTATGGAAGATAGCAAATTAAAAGGAAAACACTGCCCATGTCTTCACACACCAAAAAGTCTACCTCATCTAGACTTGTTTGGAGGGCACAGGAGGTGTCTGTGTGAGGGGGACAATGTTATTTTTAAAAATCCAGCTTTATTAATACATTAAGAAAGAGCTCCCTTGGTAGTATGTGTTCTTACAGCTCTGTCTCAGATCCTATAAAACATTAATGCACTGAAAGCTGTTACAGAGATCTGCACCACCAGCTAGAAGCCTTTACCTTCAAAGGAGCTCCATTACAAAAATGATTTTTAATTTTCTGGGAAAAAAAAGACAAGCTGAAATGAAAAGGGGTTTTTGGCACAGAGCTCAGGCCCTGGCAGTGGGTGGGCCATGGTGTGGGATGTCACAGCCTGTGCTTTTTGCATGGCCATGGCACATAAGCACACATGAAATGCACTAGCTCACCACCCAATGAGCAAGCATCCAGCTGGATTTCTATATTAATGGAATGGGAATACCCTCCACACACAGCAACTAGGTTTGGGGAAAAAAAATCAAGAGATCTGTTCTGGCTGACAGTAAGCACAAGGCATGCACACTGGAGTACATGTTGGGGTCTGCGAGCCCTTGGAGTGGAAAAGAAGGTGAAACCAAAGAAAGTCAACCCCAGCCAAGCCCCCAGAAGTGGAAAGCCGTCATGCCTGGAGCAAACAGGACCCGTGGCTAGAGTGTGCCTCCTGCTGCACAGGCAGAGATGATGGCATGTGGTGACTTCAACCCATGCCCATGGCGTCTGAGAGTAAAAAGCAAGGCGTGAACCCAGCAGAAAATCCAGGTGATGGGAAAAGGTGTTTCAAAAAGGGGCAGGCCAGGCTGACAGGCCCATCAGCCTTGGTGAAAGGTTTGTGGTGCAGTCCCAGCGAGGCAAGGTCACCTAAGGCATTACACTGCAACTCCTGCTCCCTCTTCCTAGGCCTTGACAGCTCAGCCCTAAGCTTATACAGTCAAGTCCATTTTGGAGCATCCCATGGTTTGCACGACTTGGTTACCCCTCCCAAGTATTTTTTAAGTTCTCCTTTTTAGCACCAGTAAAGGAGTTAAAAATGTGGGGAGATTTTTGTTGTTATTGTTTATGGGTTTTTTCCTTTTTTTTTTCTTTTTTTTCCTTTTTTCTTTTTTTTGTGAATTGTTGGCATGTTTCAAGCAACAAGACTCATGGGTTGTGGGGTGATAAGCTGGGGGTTTTTTGCTAAATTCTTTTATTTTTTTTTAATTCTCACTTCAATTTTAATTCTTGAAGAACAGCTTTGACAACATATATCGCACTCATTATAAGAAGCAAAGGGTTATATCAAAAATTATTAGTATAGAATCACAGGAAACCTGGTTTGGAACCAGAAAAAAATACAAAACAGATATAGATACATAGACACAGGACAATTCTTTTATAATTATTTGGAAAATGTTATTTTCCCCTAATTCTCCTTTTTTTTTTTCCTTTATGCGCATATGATGTTTTAACTTTTACCAAAATTGAAAATAAAGACTAATATATTACAAAAGGAGTAACAATGTTCATGGTAAGTGTTTGCGCATGGAAATTTTGTTGTTGTTTGCTTGGTTTTGGGCGGTTTTGTTTTTATTCTACACAAGGTTCAGTTCAGTTTCAATGCTTTTTTGTTTTGTTGGTTTACTGTACAGCATATATCAACAACAGTCCACAATAAATCCTGGAAGATCCAGTATCCCCTTCAGGTTTGATTAATATCCCCTCAATACTCATTTTTTTTTGTCTCTTTTATTAATATTATTTATTTCTTTTTTCCTCCTCTCCGAAAGAAAACGGAACGAAACAAAATAAAAAACCAAAATAGGCCAAAAAAAAAAAAAAAGGCGAAACATCACAACCTCCACGGACGACAGGTCCGTCCTTCTCCCCTCCACGGCCACATCTCTGCTCCCTCTCGCCCTCTCTTTTGTTCAGTGTCCGCCTCCCGGGCCCCCCCGCACCCCGAGTGCCCCGGGTGCGAGCGCTCCCTCCGCGCCGCTCGGCCGCCGCTCCGCCGCGGCTGCGGGACGGGCTCTAGGAGCACTGGATGGACATGTAAGGCCAGTTGAAGCTGCTCCCCGACAGTAGCATATCCCTGATGAGGGTTTCGATGGGGGTTTTACCTACCAAGCGGACGAAGAAGAGCTGCTCGATGACGGAGGAGGAGACGGTGCGCAGGGAGGGCAGCCGCAGCAGCAGCTTCCCGAAGCGGCTCGGCTGGTTGGGGTACTGGCTCCGCACGTACTCCTCTAGCGCGCACTGCGATTTCTCCTGGAGACTCTCGATGTGCGCAGCATCCGATAGGCCGCAGGCGTCTGCCCACCGCAGCGCGCCCGCGGAGGGAGCCGCAGCACGGCGGCAGGCGGGAGGAGAGTGCAGGAAGGAGGTGGAGGAGGAGGAGGAGGAAGCGGGGGGGAGATGGTTAGTGGCTGGGAAGCACACAGGGAAACTCTGCGGGGATGGGGGGCAGCCCAAAGGCGCATCCCCCCATCCCGTCCCATCCCATCCCATCCCGTCCCATCCCATGCTACCCCATCCCATCCCGCGCACCACTGCCAAATAAGTAACGCGACCTCGCTGTGTCTCCTTGCCACCGTGGGTGTTTTCACCCAGGATGCGATGGGGTGCCAACACCCCCCTCGTCCCAGTCACACACACACACACACACACACACACACGCACACACACACACTTCCTTTGCACGTCCCCACACCGACACTCCGCGCTGCCGAGGGTGGTTTCTGCTCCAGGGAGCCCATCACCGGGATGCTGGAAACCTTGACCAGCCCCCTTAAATAACGCCGAGAGGAAGACAAATAAGGTATTGGGGATAATAATAATAATAATAATAATAATAATAATATAGTTAAAATAGCAACAATAAAAACAAAAAGCAGAGTCGCACACAAGCAGAGTGAGACACAAGGAGTTTGTTTACATGGCTGCACATCACAGAGAGGCAGCGACTGGGTCCTGCAGCGACTGGCAGGGAGCCGGCTGGGGGATGCCGTGGGGCAGGGGAGTCTCCCCTGCTCCTGCCTCGCTGCCACTGATCGCAAATTTGCGACGTCTTTGCAGGCTGTGTGATAAATCCGGTAGCAAAGGGCTAGGTTAGTCCCAGCTTGTGCTCAGCAGGCGTCTGTAGCTCAGACACAAAGCTGGGAAGAGCTGCAGCAGCTAAGCCTTGCCTAGACGAAACCAGGGAGACTCCTTCCTTATAGGTCCTTCTGGCACCCAAACTGCCAGAAACACGCACCTTGCACCTTGCAGAACTATGTGACCTGGGCAAGCGTGCACTAACCCGAGACCAGAAGCCCTTTACATCCACGTATTGTNCTTCCTTTGCACGTCCCCACACCGACACTCCGCGCTGCCGAGGGTGGTTTCTGCTCCAGGGAGCCCATCACCGGGATGCTGGAAACCTTGACCAGCCCCCTTAAATAACGCCGAGAGGAAGACAAATAAGGTATTGGGGATAATAATAATAATAATAATAATAATAATAATATAGTTAAAATAGCAACAATAAAAACAAAAAGCAGAGTCGCACACAAGCAGAGTGAGACACAAGGAGTTTGTTTACATGGCTGCACATCACAGAGAGGCAGCGACTGGGTCCTGCAGCGACTGGCAGGGAGCCGGCTGGGGGATGCCGTGGGGCAGGGGAGTCTCCCCTGCTCCTGCCTCGCTGCCACTGATCGCAAATTTGCGACGTCTTTGCAGGCTGTGTGATAAATCCGGTAGCAAAGGGCTAGGTTAGTCCCAGCTTGTGCTCAGCAGGCGTCTGTAGCTCAGACACAAAGCTGGGAAGAGCTGCAGCAGCTAAGCCTTGCCTAGACGAAACCAGGGAGACTCCTTCCTTATAGGTCCTTCTGGCACCCAAACTGCCAGAAACACGCACCTTGCACCTTGCAGAACTATGTGACCTGGGCAAGCGTGCACTAACCCGAGACCAGAAGCCCTTTACATCCACGTATTGTATCTATACACCTTATTCTGTTTATATAGATATGAGCAGAGAGGTATGGATGCGTCTGTGCATTTGCACACACATAGAGACACTTACAAGCACATATCCTATCTCAAAGAACATATAACCCAAACCAGAGGATAATTGGGCGCCAGCTGCTTGTGGAAGGACTTGCTCAGGACACTGCAGTCATGGAAAAGTGGTGGGTATGCCCAGATGGTTGAAACCATACACATTGTTTCAAATATTCAGAATAGATATTAAAAACACCAAATCAAAACAATAACTGAAAAACCTAACCAAAAAAACCAGCCAACAAACCAAAAAAACCCCTCCAGCCATCAAGATCAGAGCAAGGCAGTCAGCTAGCAGTGCAGGTTAACAGATCAAAGCCAGACTTTACTAATATATAGATCCATATATGAATTAGTTAATGGCCCCTAATAAGACGTTATAAAAATGTGAATGCAGAGTTGTGGCCCTGGAAAGACACAACAAATCAAAAAAATATTCAAAGCTAAAAATAAAATAAAATCTGTTGCACAGGCGGTTTTGAAGCTTAAGACTTTCCTTACCGAGAACTGACTTTACAAAGATTTCCGAACACCTTCATCTACAATACTATGGCCTCAAGCAAAAACACAAATAAAACAAGCCATAATTTAGGAACTTCTGAGAAGGAGAACCTTTGACCTGAGCTGCGGACTTGGCATCCCTCAGACACACAATTATCTGAGCCAGGCTGCTCTGCTAATCCATACTTTACCTTTAATGCAATGATATTTTGCAACATCTAAAGCACCAGGTTGCAACATACATATCTATCAAAAGCTGTGGCCTGTTCTTGTTTGCAATACATATCAAAAACCACAGACCTGTTCATATGTTGATTGCCACAAATCAGATTCCATATTTACATATATCTTGCTATTTTACATGCATTATCTGCCCATTATGCATTAGGATCCTATTCAACTTCCAAACAATGCAATATGAAAGGGTCTTACTGACACCCTGGCAGAGTTTTTTTCTTTATGCTCCATATGTCATACCCTTAAGGTTAGTAAAATATTTATCAGACATTTACAATAAGTGCACCTAGAAGTGCAGGTCACTGGACAATGTGGATGGGGAACTTGCCCTCTAAAAGGGCATCAGCCTGATGTGTTTTTGAAAAATTGCCACGGGTTTTGCCTTGGACCTCCAAAAACGCAGAATTTTGTCATGCCGATAGTATCTGTTTGGCTTAAATTATTTTAAATGGTCTGGCATATGCCTTCACTTGGGTTTTATTTCACAGCCTAAAGTGGGGGTGGGAAGGCTCAGTTCTCCCTTCAGAATGAGATTAAAAATAATAATAATTAAGGGATCCACAACTTGATTAGATTATGTAGCCCAGAGAGGTGCAGTCCATGGGAGAAATAATGCAACCCATGTTTACTGAAGGTAAATTATTATTCCATCTCAGAAAGTGGGCTAATGTGAAAATCCTGTGTGTGCCTTGCTTTTTTATATGGCAGTGTGTCAATAAGGGAAAGCTCTATATTTCTTCTTGCAGTCTATGGAAAAGAAATTATGTAAATAAATAACCATTACTGTTCAACACACTCCAGCCTTCCCTTTGTAGTGGCGGCAATGTATTTCATGTTACATGTTCAGAGGAGTTTAGTGTTCAGAAAATATAGACGTAATCAGCTGGCATCTAACTAGAAATCAAAAGTTCTTATAGCGCTGCAAATAGATTTATTTGATTTATGTTATCTGTCTCTGTCTGTTCCCGGAAACATTTATTTATGACGATGAAATGGTAGATGCAGGAATTAATAATGCCAAAGTTTGGCAGCGGGGAGAAGGAGATGAGGGCAAGGAGGAGAGGAGGGTATGCAAGAGGAGGGTAAAGGAGGAAAGAAGGGAGCTGGTTTTGGGTTACTACACAGCTTTTGGATGGTGTCCAGAATTTTACAGAATAAATACATGCTCTCTGGAGCCCAAATGTAGAAACCACAACAGGAAAAATCCATGCCAGTTTTAGACACTCTGTCCTCAGCGAAGGACTTTGCACAATATGCCCAAAAATGTCTTTTCTGTCACTTAAAGTTTGTTTAAAAGTTGGATGACTTAGAGAAAGGCTTCTCATTAATTCCCCTCTGAATATGCAATGAAAACAAGTTTAGTGAAAAGTGGAAATGTGCGGATGGGGTAAGGAGTAGTAGATTACTCCTGACAGCAGCATTTCCATTTTCTGAGATGGCCTGTGTGATCCTGCTCTGAAATAATATTATTGTTCCCTTCCTTCATTCTCCACTCCACTGTGGGAAGGGACTTCTCCCCTCACAAATGTTATTACATTTGGTTTTATTATATGTAAATGAAGGGCTCTTCTAAAGCCATTTACCCTTTTTCTAGCCAAGGTCAATTGTTTCAGAAGTAAAGGGAGAAGATTGGAGGGAAGAGGGAGAGAAGAAAAAGAGGAAAAAAAAAATACTGCCTCAGCCAGGTCCCTATCAGGGGCAACTTCCTTCACAGGGCCTTTGACGTGTGGAAGGGCTGAGGCACAGGCCAGACATTTTCCCAGCTCTGCTTGGGAAGAATCTCTCCAAGTTAGGTCTCGGGAAAAAAAAAAGGTTCTCCTTGGCTATTCGTGTGTATTGATGAGCTTCCTGTAACGAATGGGAAAGGAAAATCTGGGAGTCTGCAGGCAGGCTGTGGAGTTAAATCACCCTGATAAATGCAGGCAGGTCTCTTTGTCACTCTTGAAAAACACGTTTCCATCAAGAAGACTTATTATGATAAAATACATTAAAATGTCGAGTTGGCTATTCAGTAAATCTTCCATTTGTTTTAAGATTTGCACATTATCCTTTGCAAAGAAATATTCTCTCCATTGCTGCGAGACTGCATTTGCACTGGAAGTAAAAGGGGGCAGTCACAGTACACGTCTCTGACCACCCTGCATACAAATTAGATACTCCTGTCTAAATAAATTATCTGATGTTCAAATCGATGTTAATACTACATTTGCTACATTACAATATAGTGCAAATTTAGGAGACATTTTAATACAATGTAAATACTGTCTTTCGTGCTTGAAAGGCTGCAAATATTGATGGATTATAAACTGCTCAGTGTTAAACAAGGCCTTTGAACGATTTGCCATCTTTGTTCAGGAATGCTTTTAATTTTGCCTCGGCCTGGTTTTAAGTCACATTTATCAGAACTGTTTAGTTATTGCTAATCGGGAAAAGAGGAGAGAAGCTCGTACAAGAGAGGAGCTAGGGGATGGGGAGAGGGGATATAAAAATGAAAAAGAAAAAAAAAAGAAAAATAAGTAGGAAAGGTGGCAATTAGTCATATCGTGATGATAATTAGAATAATTAAAAAACTACACTGCCCAGACTCTTATCTTGACTTGTTTCCATTTCCTATATTTCCTTCACATAGTTCCCCTTTGATGTTTATAAATTCTCCCTTGCAGGTTACAATAATAGTATACGTATTATATTCTTATAGGCTATGACCAGAGCACTTCAAAGGCAATGCTAATGCAACTTTCCTGCTAGTTAATTCAAACCATCTATCACAGGGAAAAATTGTTAACATGCATGTTTCCACCGCCTACACTTAATTTGATTTTGGTTTTTAGTATTATTTTTTTGGAGGGGCTGTGTGTTAAGGAGCCAGTATCAGTGGCAATGAGGATGATCCCTGGACCAGAGCGTAGCCCCATCAGGTGCTATGCTTCCTCGACCTCCAGTCCCTTTCCTTTAAAAATAATTCTATTTAAATTATTTCCTTATTTTCCTGCATGTGGTTTGGGGTTTTTTTGCCTTTTTTTTTTTCTTCCCAGACATCTCACATCCCGAACCCGTCCCCTCACCTGAGGTGAAGAGGACGATGGCTTTCAGGCAGCTGTATTCAGCCGAATCGACGTGCAGCGCCTTCAGCTTCTCCACCTGTTCCTGGAAGATGCGGATGTGGTCCATGAAGGCGACAACGCGGTCTGCCGACATGGGGGAGGCGTGGAGGCCGGCGGCGGCCAGGAGCGGGGCCACATGGAGGGGCATGGAGCACTGGGCAGCATTGAGGACGAAGAGCTCGCTCCAGGTGAGCCGCAGCAAGGCCACCTGGTCGGTGATCTGCAGGTCGGGGAAGAAGGGAATATTGCGGGCCCACTCGACGGCGCTGAAGAGCAGACGGGCGGCCAGCTCGCAGATGTTCTCGATGCCCATGATGTTGTTGGGCTGCATGCACTGGCTGCCGTAGCGGGAGGTGGGGTAGGGCTCGGCCCGCAGCAGGAGGGAGATGTATCCCGAGAGATAGCAGTGCCCGTTCAGGGGGTCGCCGTTGGTCAGCGCGTACTGGCCGGGGTTGGGCTGGGTGGGCGGCATTCTTCCTCGCTGAACCGCTGACAAAAAGAAGGAGAGAAGGAGAGGAAATGTGCATCCAGGAGGCTCTCAGGCATCGCCCCGGCGGCGCTGCCAACCAGCCGGAGACAATGCCGGGCTTCTTCCCCTCCCCGCCACCGCCTCGCCCCCGGCACACGCACAGGCACGGACACACAGAGGCATGCGGAGTCGGGCAGCTGCCGCCGACCTGCCCTGAGCCCCCCGCCCGGCCCCTGCACCGGCCCCGGCCCCGGCCCCGACCCCTGCTCAGGCAGCCTCAGCCCAGCGGCAGCCAAGCGCGTTCCACTCCCCCCACCCCCGNAGTCCTCCGGGTGGTAAGAAAGTAGAGTTAAAAATCACAGCCAACTGTAAAAAATATAGCCAAGCTCTGTCGTGAATCCCAGCCTATTGCCCTGATACTACTGAAATTTACAAGTAAACTGATGTATAGCTCTTTAGAATAAAATATTAAATAAAATAATTCATAAAACCAAATGCGTCCATATTCTTCAAAAATACCTCGTCGTTACCCTTCAAGCTGGAACAGGTCGCAGCGTTCCAGCTCCCCACTGCTAACTTTATTACACAGAACCAGCTTTCCATCGAGTCCCCCCCTCCCCCGCCCAGCAAAGTTTTCCCTGCTAAAAGGAAGAGAAAGGTTAAATATTATCAAGGGAAAGGGGGAAATAAAATAAAAATGTCCGAACTTACAATAGCCAAACATTCGTGGAAAAAAAAGGGGACGGTGTAATTAATATCTTTGGTGAGCTGTTGCCACTGCAAAAGCCTGCAGTCAGCGTTGCACAGTGAATGCACAAGCTTGCAACTGCAAAAACACTGGATTCATTAACCATCTCCACACAGAGCGTAAGCATGCCTCGAGTCCCGAAAGCTGACCAAAGTTGGGGGTTTTTTGTTGTTCTTTTTCCTTTTTTTTTTTTTTTTTTAGTGTGTGCATGTGTTTTACTCCATCAGTGCCAGCGTTTGCAGCCGCTTGCCATGTAAACAAATGTAACTTCAGGGGAAGATACGGCTACTCAGGCTCGTACCCTGCACACACAGACACCCCGCACACCCGCACACGCTTGCTGGCACACACCCGCACATGCAATCACTCATGTTTCCGGCGTGCCACATTTTTCTCAACTTTCTCTTTTCTCCCCCAGCGAGCCCTCCTTGCCACCCGGGCCAGACCTCTGTCCTGCTGCCCTCCAGCCTACCTCTCCTTCTTCAATCTACTTGCAAACTTGGTAGACATTTTTCATTTAACTGCGTGCACAATTCCCACTTTTTTGTTTATTTTTTCTCCTCCTTATTTTTTTTAAAAAAATTGCTTGCCTCCACTCTCCCAGGTGCCTACCAACAGCCCCTGCAGCTACCAATGAAGCCATCATATTTGTGAGCTCTTTCAGACCTGGAGCAGCCCAATTCAATTTCTTTTCTTGTGGCATATAGAAATGCAATTTTAAAATCCCTGCTCCGGAGAATCAACTATTTCGCTGATGTGACATCTTTAGAACATCTTTAACGACAGTCACAGGGTAAACTTTAAACCCAGAGAACATGTTTCAAGGAGAAAAGAGGGCAGGAAATCCCCCATACACGAGAATGAGTCTGAACGCAAGGTAAACCACAGCCAACTTTTGGAAAGGAGGAGAAAAAAAAAAAAGCACAGCAGTTGGAAATAGTGGGGACCTCGTGCCAGATGTAGGCTGTGGATGCTGCTAAAATGAGAAGAACCGGTAAAGAGGTTATAAATCGAGATTTGTATGAAGACTTTAAGGAGAGGGTGGAGTTTGATGAAGAAATAACATAAGCAGCGCACTAAAAAAAAAAGAAAAAGAAAAAGAAAAAAATAGAAAGAAAGAAATGACAGAAGTACAGAAACACGATTCAGTCACAAACTTTCCTTTGAACGCATGGAATGAAAACAAGGCCAAATCTCTCACAGAAGCACACTCCGGGGCACCGGGAAGCACAGGGAAGCGAAGATAGAGTAGCACATTTCCTCCCCTCCTTTTTTTTTTTTCCCCCTTTTCTCCCTTCCATCTTTTTCACACCCTTTCCTCTTTCTCTAATTACACGTCTTTCATCTTTCTTTCGGGAAAAATGAGCCTGAGAGATGAATCTACCGAGAGGTATTGCAGGTTTAAAAAGAAATGATGGGGTGGAAAGGGGGTGGGGAGGGGGTGAGGGGGAAGGAAGCTGAATGGAGTCACATCTCGTACGGGAGAAAGATGTATCTCCCCCCACCCTCCGGTCTCATGCCAACAATAGACAAAACCACATCTAAAACACGCACACGCACACACGCATACACGCGCGCGCAGGGGGAAGTGGGGATAGCGGCTAAATGATAAATATTTAGCAAGCGATTGTAATAATAGTAATAGTAGTAATAATAATAATAATAATAATAAATTCTCTGCACAATTATCAGGAAAGGGGAGAGTGTAGCAGTGCCGGAGAAGGGGGTGGGGAGAAGCGGGAGGGAGGGCAGGAGGCACAAACCGAAAAGCAAAAGAAAACACCACCAACCACCATCGACAATAACAACAGAACCTGGTGCAAAGCTGCCAGATGGAGTGCAGGCAGAGGAAGAGATTGACATGTGCATGGAAATATATAGAGAGTCCCGGCTGGATTGCTACGGAGAGCTGTAAATATATATATATATATATGTGTGTATGTATATATATATATATGTACTCACACACATATATGTACGTGTGTGTGTGTATTTATTTTTACATATTTATATTTATGCGTGTGTGTGTTTGCACGCCGCGCGTGTGCACGCGTGTGTGTGTGTGCATGTATATGCATATAGGTGCGCGTGTGTGCGCGTACGGACAGGCAGACACAGACAGACGGAGAGCCCTCGCACACGCACGCCTGCACAGCCAAGGGGAGAGGGGAGCGATAGCATAGTAGGGAAGAAATATTCACCTTCCCGCCTCATGCCCACTTTGAGGCACTTCTTGAGGCGGCAGTACTGGCACTGGTTGCGGTGGTGCTGGTCGATGGGACAGTTCCTGTTGGCGCGGCATGTGTAAGTTAAGTTCCTGCGGACGCTCCTCTTGAAGAAACTTTTGCAGCCCTCGCAGGTGAACTGGCCGTAGTGCTTGCCGCTGGACTTGTCTCCGCACACCACACATTCGATGTGCTGCTGGCTCTGCCCCGAGCCCTGCTGGCCCGCTCCCTTGTCTCCGGCCGTTCCGGGCGTGGAGGGGGGTCCCGGCTGGCTGGGGGTCTGCGGGGTGTGTGGGGTGGCCGAACTCCCCTGCTGCTGGGGCTGCTGCTCCCGGGCCGGCTGCGTCGCGGCGGGGTTGGGGCCGCTCGGATTGCCCCCGGCCACGTCTTCCTGCGGATCTCGCCAGCTGCTAACTACCATTGCCATATCTCGGGCCCAAAAAAGTGCTGGGGAGCGGCGCGTCTCGCTGCGGGCTGCCGGGGAGTGAGGCGGGGGGCGGGGGGGTGGCGGCCGCCCGGGCGCCGGGGGCGAGCGGAGAGCGCGGGGACCCTTGCTGCCGCCTGCCTCCGCCTCGGCTGCCGCCGCCGCTGCCCTGCTGCCGCCGCCGCTGCTGCCGGCTGGAGCCGCTCCTGCCGTTTTCTTTATTTTATTTATTTTTCGCCGCCGCGAGCCCCCCTCCTCTCGTTCGCGCTCTTGCTAATTTTTTTTTTTTTTTTTTTTAGAGAGGGGGAGGGGGCGACGGAGAATTTTCTCCCTCTCTCTTTTCCC
>WBNQ01015957.1:47197-67608 GCA_013401375.1 Spizella passerina
TAAATGAAAAAATTCTTCACTACCTACTGAATGGGATAGGGAAGGGAAAGGAAAAGGGAGGGGGGGCGGGAGGGAGAGAGGAAGAGTAGAGAGAGGGAGAGGAGATTCTTCTGACAAGCACAATTTGCACTGAGATCCCCCTGTGCTGCTATTTACTTTGAGACCTGATTAGTATGGGTCGTCTATGACCCCTCTACCCCCCCCAACCCATCACACACATGGCCAGAGGAGGATGCATTGCGATAGGCAGAAAGGTGCAATTAAAAGGACAAGATGGATATGGGCTCCCTGTGAAAAGTTAGTGTGGGTTGGCGTTTTTTTTGTTCTGTTTGTTTGTTTTTGTTTTGTTTGAGTGGTTTTTTTTATTATTTTATTGGTTGTTGTTTTTTTCCCCTACAGATCTGAAATAGGGATTTATCTTCCTCTTGCCAGTTGCAAAAGCCACTCCAGGGATATCAATGACGGGGAAGGAAACGCGCGCTGCACGGAGGAGCAGGCGCCCGTGTATGCACACCCTTGCACACACACGCGGCCGAGTCCACGCGCATATTCAAATCCCATATGTTCCCATCCCACTTCGGGCTATTTTTGCAGCCTGTCCCTCGTCCCTCACCCCTCATTCCTCACCTAACATGTCCACCCGCAGCCCCACAGGGCTCCACGCTTCTCGCGGGAGTTTCACCCCTACCCTTTAATTTTATTTTGGGGGTGTGCGAGCAGTCAGCATAGCCCCCACGGCCCTGCCCGCAGCGCGCTCCCCCTCGCTCCCCTCCCGCGGCTCTCCCGATGGCTCCAAGTGCCCCAGGCGGGAAGGGGGACCCGGGGTGCGGGGGTGTCGGTCCCCCCCTGCCCTGCGCTCCCCTCCTCTCACGGCCCGGCGAGCGGGAATCGCTGGCTCCGGCTGCCATCTAGTGGGCGCGGAGCCTCGGCCCGGGGAGCCCGGCGAGCAGGGGCTCCGCGCCTGCCTGCAGCCCTCCACCCCACCCCCGACTCTTACCAAAAAACGCATTTCCCCTTTCTTATTTCACATAGAAAACTGCACTGAGGAGAAGACCCTCTTCTTTTCAATTTCTGTCTCTCTCACAAGCCGGCCTTAGAGGCAGCTTCCCTTTTGTCAGGGATCTGAAATTTGCCTTGGGTTCAAAAGACTGCATGTGACAAAGAAGAAGCAGACTGTAAAAATTGAACAGCTCCCCCCCGCAGCAAAAAAATCCCACCAAAACTAACACCCCAGGCGCCTCTACTCGCCTCCACACCTTTCTCTTAGCTCCCATTAAAGTTTATAATCAGATTAGAAGGTGGCTGGAAAACCTGCAGAAGGAAAGTGAATTAAATAGGTGACAGAAATTTTATTGTTATTATTTAGTTTTGTAAAGTGATGTTGCTTTAATTAAAAGTAAAGAGAAAAAAATAAGCCCCTCAAATTTGATGCGTAGTGATCATGATATTTTTTTTCTTTCCCTGTCGACTCTGAAATCTGAGGCTGGGAGCCGCCTGAAGAAAAGATTCCTTCATCATTTCTAAGATCAGAATAAACGCTTGATTTTGTCCCGAAATAATGAAGAGATTTTCAATGAGCCCCTTGGCCAAGCCGTCTCTGTTGTATATTGCATTGATAAAAAGGATGTTATTGACTATGCAACAGTAGGCTTCTTTCCTCTCTCTCGCTCTCTCCAAATAAAGTCTCCGTCCTGTCTCTTGATCAGTGAGAAGGTGAAACGAATAAGATTAAATAGGACAAAAAAGCAAGCTCCGTATGTGTATCATCTAGATTTTACTCCCCAGACTGTGAAGAGACAGGGAGTAAAAGAGGCAGAGCGAGGCACGGAGAGGGGGGGGAGAGAGAGAGAGAGTGAGAGAGAGAGACAGAGACACAGACACAGACACAGGCAGAGGCAGAAAGCCTGAGAGGAGGTGGACGGACCCAGCAGCCGCAGCCCAGCTCCTCCCGGACCGGGCACTCTGCCGACAGCCTCGACTCCCCGGGCCACCCCAGGCAAGTCGCCGCTTCCTTCCTCGTGGTTTCGGGGCAGAGGGAGGGGAGCAAGGCCGCGACACTTGGCAGGGAGACCTTCCCCAGTCCTGCCCCCCCCCCCGGGCCACCTCCTCCCCTGGCGTCATTTGGGCATCCCGGCATTTGGGAGGAGTGAAAGGCGCCTAGTCCTCATTCTGTCCGAGATTTTTTCTCCCTCCTCCCTGCCGTTCCCCTTTCCCCCCACAGGAACATGTGTGGGAATTTCCACCGCTCCCCTCCGCGCATAACGCGCGTGTCTCACGGAGGGGACCCACGCAGGTACGGCAGGCACCGACCCGGGTGCCAGGGCCAGCTGCAGCCGCAGGGCGCCGGGCTGGGGACGCGCAAGCATTCCAGCGATCTTCTCTTTCACCTGCTTTGTTTGTTACTTGATCACCTAATGAAAAGATCGATGGCAGCTTGTTTATCTGGGTGATAGTGTCAACAGATTACAGGGACAGTAATCAGATGTTTCCCAGCCGGGCTGGGCACATTTGTAGTACAGAGGGAGCCTAAACATGCTCAGACTGCCCTAGCCTGGGCAGCCGGGGTTGTGCGGCCGGGAGAAATCTTTTCCCTTCGTCTGGCTGGAAACGCTTGGTGGTTTTCACTCGCTCCGTGATGAGGAAAAGCGGCTTTTAAACGGGATTTGTAGAAATAGCCGATGGGTGAAGGGCCGGTGAAGTTCGCGGGAGTCCAGAGGAGAAATCCATCTCCGACGTCTTGTGGCTGTGCAGTAGCCTGTTGGGGAGGGGAGACGGGACTCTGGGCATCCATCAATAAAAGTCTCATGCCTGTGTTGACCAGGTTAAAGCAGAGATCAGTCAACGAGAGGCATTTCCTCTCCTCAACAAATTACAGGGACACGGTCACAACTCACATTTAATTGGGAAATGAACTTTGATTCCTTTTTTAACATCTGTGGATCTGGAATGTGTAAAGAAGATGGAGCTGGGAACTTGGAGGATTAATTTTCCCTCTGTCATACTAGATGCTACTTTCCCCAGGCCAGAGTCCAAGGCTGGGATCAGAGGTGGGAGAGTTTTGGGAGGCTTTAGCAGGTGGTTTTGGTTGTTTCTGTTTGTTTAGTTTGTTTTCCTCCTTTCTGTATCTCTCTTCTCCACCTCTGCCTCCTTCCTCGTGTAACCCAGCTCGGAATGGCACTGGTTCCTCTCTTGTCCCCTGCAGAAAGGAAAAGTTCCTCTGGAGATTAGTGGTGGATTTGTGAGTGGCCCAGCTGCATGTAATTTGGGAGCTCGGATACATAGCCTGTGTTTTCTTAAACAAATAAGTGCCTTCTTCAGCTGCCAAGCTCCACAAGGCACCATACACACACACACACACACACACACACATATATATATATATATATATATACATACACATACACATACACACACACATTGAAAAAAGTACTCGCACGGGGATGTACATACATATACCCACATATATATGCACACACCTATGGAGTGGGGTGGATGGAAGACAGTATGTGCACACTCACACAGGGTGCAGTCAACAGCTTTGACCTGCAAAAAAATTTTCATTATTGTTTTCAATTTTTAGTGTATTTAGTCATCCTCAGTTCTGACCTGCGGACACCTACAGGCTGTAAAACCAGAGTGTTGTACTGGGGTTTCCCCCAGCCTCTGCGTTCATCCCTTGGCTGGAGCTTTTCGGGTGGCCCCTCTCCTGGGCCAGGCCTGCTGCAGAGCAAGTGTGAGCGGTCACATTGGAGCCCCCCAGTCTGAACTGTGTGTCCCAGCCCTGCTGCTCCCCAGGCCCCCAACCAGGCTGGGGGTGGCACTGCTGTTCCAGGCCTCCACAACTGGTGGTGCCCAGCCAGGCCTCGTTTCCCATCAGCAATGCTGGGGCTTTCCTCACAGGCCTTTTTCTCCATTTGCCTTTTTTCTCCCTTTCTTTTTTTCTTTCCTTCCTTTTCCTGCCTCCGCTCAAGCCAGACCTGAAGGATAACTAAGTTTCTTGAGGAACGCAACATATGGTGTGTGTGTGTGCGGGAGGTGGTGCTGCTGGAGGAGACGCGGTCACCCCTGCCCTGGGCAGGTGGTCTCCGGTGAGTGCCATCCCCCCGGCAGACGTGACCGAGCGGGGCCAGCTCCTCCCGGGCTGCTCCTTCGCTGCTCCTTCGCTGCCTCCTGCGGCACCCACCCGCAGCTGTGCCGAGGGACGCTCTCTGGGGCACCTTGTGCCAACCCTGGTCGCTTTCTCAAGAAAGCCTGATGCCGAAGGTGGGCCCATCCCACCCTGGACGTTCCGGGTGGGTGTCTTTCTCCCCCCTCCTGGTGTCCCTATCGCAGTCACCCTAGCCCGTCGCCCAGGACGTTTCAGTACTTCCCACCGAAGGCGACTGGGCTTGGGAAACAAGGCCCTCCACCTTTTCCTGCTGAACTCCCCCTCCGCCCGTCTGCCGCACATGCCCCGGGCCATGCCATCATGCATAACCTGATTTATTTATTTATTTATTTNGAGCGTGCTTCTTCCCCCCGTTTGCTCTGTGAAACACCATCTTGGGGTCACGGCCGACATCCCCGCGGTATCCAGAGCTGCTGTTGGGTCTCGCAGCCCACGGGGTATTATTGTGTGTCCCACCGCGCCGAGGTGTGCCCGCTCTCCCTCGCCTCCCGCTTGTGTTTAACCCAGAGGCGCGACCGCCCTTCGCTTCCGCGCACACCGCCTGCTTCCCTGGAATTATTTTAGACGGGATTGGCAAAAAAGCAGTGTGACAGCGGCCCTCGCAACTCCCCCCGCCACGCCCTCGAGAAGGCAATCTGCCGCTCCCGCATCCTCTCCGGCAGCGGGTCCGCGCCGAGCCGGGGTTTGTCATTTGTTAGCACTCAAAAGTACCGGGCTCCAGTGCCAACCAGAAAGCAGGCGCTCGTTATCCCTACAGACAGAAACGCCTGAGCACCCGACAGTCAGCTTTTTTCCCCAATTAAAAAAAAAAAAAAAGAAAAAAGATCTGTGCCTAGAAGTAAAAACCAAACCAAAAGCAAAACTAAAAAAAACCCAAAAACACAGAACCCCAACCAACAAGCATATAACAACAACAACCAAAAAAAAAAAGCTGTCTGTGTGAGGACGGGAGAGAAGGCGCCCAAAGCGAAGGCCACTTTTCTAACAGCACAAAGAAGTATAGCAATTCCCAAGTAGAGCTGCAGGAACAGAAACTGATGACCTTTGGATGGAGATCAAACTTTCCTGTCTAAGAAAAATCTGGGAATAATTTTCAACACACTCGTGAATCCAGGACCAAATATTTACATTCGGCACAAATAAAGCTGCGGTGATCAGAGCGCTGAAACCAAGAGAAAAAAAATTTACAAAAGCCACTAGCATAACGCTTTGCACTGAACAGTTCCGACTGTATTTTATACTTTCAGCTTCTGTTAGGGCTGAATTTGGTGTTTTTATGATTCTGAGTTGCGCTGGAGATTTTGATAAAGAGCTGACGTTTGGAAACGAGTTTGTAAGTCGCGAGATTGTCCTGACAACGCCATCGACGGCAGTATATAATAATTTCCTTAATAGTTACCTGTCAGAGATTCCATTTCTTTTACTGAGGGGATTAGTCAGTCAGGAGTAGATTTGAGCTGGACTTTCCGCAGACCAGAGACCGGCTCCAAGATGTTTAAGCATTTAATGTCACTTTCTCCCCTGCATCCGAGATAAAACTGTACAAAAGTATGTTTGCTGGGAAATACTCAGCAATGGTAGCGTAGTAGCGGTATAATCATATTTATTCATCAGAAATTGATCTGAGTAATAAACCTTAGCATTTCCATTGAAACTGTCACGAGCAAGATATGTTTATTACGGCATATTCTGTCTGCGTGGGGAGGACGGGGCTGCGCTTCAGATAAAGTTTAAATGAAACAGAATAAACACAGTAGATCGCTCCAGCCCAGTACAAAAGCTGTAAATGACTGCTACGTATTTTATGGCGCAAAGGCTTTTTTATTATTTTTTAAAATATAATTATTCACACGTTTCTCGGGGTTAAGCCCAGACATATCCAACAGTGTCGTTAATAAGTTACACAAAATTGCCTGATCCTATCAAACGGGTCTAGAGTTATATGTTTTATTGTTAACCCCTTCCACCGAATCTTCTGAAGCTGAAAGGGAAAGGGAAAGGGCTTTTGTCCGAGTTGATCCTTGGCTATTCTGGGGCTCAGGTTGGTGTGAAAAGGACGAGGAGGTCTCTTGAAATCTCCTTTTATCTACTCCTATTTTCTCTCTGGATCAGCAAATTTGAATAGACACCATCTAATCGCTCGTAATGGAAAATGAAAAAAAAAAAAAAAAAAAGAAAACCAAGCCACCCAACAAAAAAACAACTGTGTGTGTGCTCTGGGAGCTGCGAAAATGCTTTTGCACTGGGCTGCCTGGCCGAAGGGGTGCGTGCCCTTGAGTGCGCCAGACAAGGACCGGAGTGAGCAGCCCCCTGCAGCCGCTGTGCGCGCACCCTGCGCTCCGCGGAGACTCAGGCATGCCCTGTCCCTCCTGCCTTGGCCCCCGCGCCAGGGAATGCCCTGCCTGGGCCGGTGCTCTGGGCTGGGCATGCTGGAGCAGCCAGCGCCTCAGAGACTCCTTCCCGCTGCCCGGGCTGTGAGGACCTTTTTTGAGGAGTGATGCTCGGAGTTGTAACACGGAGTCCACCCGACACTATTTTCTCTCTCACCCTCAGACTCCTGGATTTTCTTAATTTGCACTTATTGCGGATACCTGGACTGAGAGACAGTCCCGGCCGCCGGGAGTGGGTGACCCCAAGGAACAGTCGCCCTGTGCGGGCAACCAACTCCGCACATCAGGCAGGCACCGGCGGAGGTGTCCGCAGGTTCCTGGGGATCACCTTGCCAAGGCTGGTGTTTCTGGTTTTTTGGTTTCTTTTTTCTTTTTTTTTTTTTTTTTTTGTGGGGGGGGATGTTGGGTTTTATTTGCAATGTGTTAAGGGGAAAAATAAAAAAAAGAGGTGGGCAAACTTGGGGGCCTCTGTCAAATAGAAAAAGTTTTGTTCTAGAGGCTCAATCCAGGGCACTATCTCTTCCTTCCTAGCAGCTCAGAAATTGGCGTTTCTTTCTCAGTCTGGGATACTTTTGCTGAAAATTCCTTCATGTGACTCCTTTGTTGCTAAGGCTACAAGTTCCCATCCCGACACACAAATCTTTTCCACTCCAGGAGCAGCTCAAGTCCTGGGCAGAAGTCATGACTTAAGAGACTTACTTCAAACTCCTTGGAGTGCCTCCCTGCTAAATACCTGCTTAAGTCTAGAGGTTCAAATGAAGTCCTCCCCCCGCCATCGTGTGTCACCCCCTCTCCTTCTCTCCCGAGGTACGTTTTGCTGGGACTTCTAGTAAATAGATGGCGAGAAGAAACACAGTCGAATAAGGATTAAATTAAGTAGAAGAAATCCAGGCGATGTATATTTTGAAGCTCCGATGGGGCGTCAAACTGATGTTTAACACATTTTTTCCACTCACTGTGCACAAGTCCTCAGCCCCCATCGCCTTGTTTAATTTTTTCACCCCCGAGGAGGCGGCAGTTGTGGGAAGTGGACAGAAAAAGGCTCCCTCGACCCACAGATCTTTTCCTATCCTCAAATGCCATGGGAAAGGGCAAGGAGACACCGTGTCCCCAGGCACGGCTGGGGACACACTCACACTCACACTCACACTCACACTCACACTCACACTCACACTCACACTCACACTCACACTCACACACAGAGAGGGGCTCTTCCAGCACCGAAGGACCTGTGAGGTGGAGTACTGCGTGGTCATCCAGGCTGTCCCTAAATGGAAAGGTGGAAAGTGGTTGTTTTTTGGGTTTTTTTTTTTTTTTTTTTTTTTTTTTCCCCTTAGCAGAATTACCCATCTCCTTCCTCCCCACTGCCCTCGCTGCTCTCTAGGTTGCACCGGTCAGGAAAATACAGTTTTATCTCCCCGGCTCAGCAGAGTGGACACGTGTTTGTTCACGACTGAGCCCGCCAGCCTCGCTGAGAGAGTGGCTCTCCTGGATGCAAAAGGAGAAAAAATCTCAACAAAACCCCCTCAACCTCCCTCCNGTAAACATTTGTAAATGCAAATAGATATGAATAAATAAACCTCAAACCAGGTAGTTTGGGTGTAATGGTTTAGCAGGACTAATTGCAGACAATGAAGCCGAAATGACTTCTCCAATTAGCTGCTGGTTGGAGCTTATTTGGAGGAACTGTCAGCTCTAGCGATGGATAATTGCTTTATTGCTCACAAAACTATCATCTATTTAGAACATATGTGCTAATTACTCTGGATGGGCGTCGGAAAAGAGACCATAAATCTATTAGCCCTTTAAAAAGTCTAAGGTACTTGTGAACGACCAAACTCCCTTCCTTGGAGCTTAAGGGCAAGAGTCTCGTCTGGATGGTACTCTTTCCATAAAATAAAATAAAATAAAATGAAAAAAAGTAAAATGAAATGAAATGAAATAAAATAAATTCAGCCATATATACACGTGTATTTTTCAGCGTATATTTGCGACTTCACAGTGGGAAGGAAAATAAGGGAAATCATCCTTCTATAGACCAAACTGGTGCAATAAATCACTGTCATAAAACCGATTTTCCTCTTCAGCTTTGCACTATTCCCCCCCCCCCAAAAGATTAGTTTAAAAATCTTTTAATTGGATTACTCTGGAAAATTAATCTCCTTTGGGCTCGCTAAGTTTGTGTACCAAATATCTGGAATTAATTCAGTGCCACAAAACGCATCTGCGATGCCTTTTGTTCAAACTAGCTAAAAAAGGGACAGGTAGGGAAAGTGACATTTCGCCGTACGCATTCATGTCCCCTCGCAGCTCTCTATGCATATTCATTGCTGTATGTGTCGCATTGTACCGCATAAAATTGCTATTGTAAAGGACATAAACAGAATTGTTTGCTGGACTGTGCTGTGGGTCAAGACACCAGTGAGGGGTGAGGAATTCAGGGGAAAAAAACAGAGAAAGGAAAAAGCTTTGGCAGCCCCAGTAGCCGTCTCCCAGGCGTCGCGCACCGAGGGTCATGCCCGGGTCGAAGCCCCCGGCCGCTCCGCGGGCGCGCTCTCCCTCCGCGCTGCTCCGAGCCCGCAGCCCTCCCGCCCTCTCCTCTCCGCTGCTGCGCTGGCCCCGGAGCCGCGGCACTTTCGGGGCCGTCCGAGTGAAACTCCCCATCCCCGGCACCCGCTGAGATTCAATAGGATCCCTCAGTTTTCAGCGCAATTTGAGCGTGAGCAGCACCCTCGTGAGGTGCGGCTAATTGCGGGGGCGGCGGGGGATTAGAGGCGTAATGACTTGTCGGGGCGGTGGTGGTAGCTCTGTAACGCAGCGTCTTCTTTCCCCCCGCCTTTTACAAGTGCAGGCTGCCTCGCTGCTAACAGAGCAATAAAGCTCTGGGTTCATCTCTGTATTTTTACTTGCTTGTTTTCCCGGAAGCAAACGAACCTGTCGCTTATTCCCGGTGGTTTATATGCAGATTGTGACGCTATACAGACTCTTGGGGACCGAAAGGGCAGCGAGCGGTTCCTTCCTGGGGGAGGAATGTGGGAGGAGAGATGGTGAGCGGGAAAGTTCCTCCTGGGTGGAACAGGAGGCAGGTACCTCTTGTGCGAGTGTCTGTACGTGTGAGCTGAGATTCAGGCTGGGTAGGTGACGCGGCAGCACCGGGTGGGCACGAAGCAGGCTGGAGGATCAGGTTGAGGAGTGTGAGGGTGAGGATGGGGGTGAAGGTAGGTTTTGACCTCTTGAGCACTGGTCTAGCTCAGCGCCCTATAGAATCATCTCTCTGCCCAGACCCAAATCCCAGCCATTCTTGCATGCTTGTCGCCCTTCATAAGCTGTGTGTGGCATTTCCAAGTCAGCGTTAAATTTCCAGTGTCAGCCGCTGCTGAACTGCGAACCGCAGAGTGGGATTGTCCATGTTTAATAATACGTGACACAAACACATGTGGAATCACATGGAGGGAAAACATGCGGAGCGAGGTGAACATCCCATGCTACAGGCTGGGCATATCACACAGGGGCGTATCACACAAGCCCAAGCCCCGAAATCCCGCAGACAGGTGTCACATGTGCTCACATGCAGCCAAAAAACTTCCATTGCAACACGCGTGAGATCCTTGCGTGGACGTGCACAAGTAGTTGGCTATTTCCAGACAGACTTTACGTACTTGCTAAAGAGCCCTGTGGTCTGCAGTGAATTAATTATTGCACCTTGGATCCCTGCTGACCATGCATCACCCTCGTGTTTCTTCCCACCGTGCACAGGTAGAAGTTTTTCAGCCCTGTGCTGTAGCTAAACAGATGATTACACATTGACAGAATCTTTATCCCTAATCACATGATATTAAATGAATCTTAAAGTCCCTTTTAAGACAAACGAAGAATTCTCTCTCTTTTTCTCTCTCTCGTCTCCCTGTCCATCTGCCTGCACTGTGGACGCGCTCTGTGGGAAACGTTTACAGTTTGGAGGACTCTAACCTTGACTTTCCAGCTTTGAGCTCCCTCTGGAAGCGGTAAGAGCAACTACTCCATATTCCCGTACACGTTCCAGTACCATTGTGGGTCGCAGGTGTTGCAGCCGCTATTGTTTGCATCCCTTCTGCAGCCCCGCGGCCAGAGCCCCGAGGTTGCACCGACCTCCATACGCTGCTCCGCACACCCTCAGAGCCCGGGGCTGCCCCGTGCTGAGCGGGCACGGAGGTGGAGAGAGGCGAGCGTGGTGCTCCGCGCCGCCCTTCGGCCGCCCGCTGGCCTCTCCCGCCAGGGCTCGGCATGGAGACTCTTACTTTCTCCCGAAAGGGGAATAGACAGCTCATGTGTGGACAGGCATCTTTTTCGGTTTAATGTCAGGAGTGCCGAACGCCCAACGCAAGGCAGGAGGCAAAGACCTCCGAGATAAACTGGGATTGCCCTTTAGCCCCAGGCTGGGAGTGGAGGGACGGTGAAGACAGTCACCGCGCCGAAGGTTTCGAGGCAAAAACTAGGCAGAGACGACAGGCGAAACAACTCCTAAACAGGAAAATACCTAGAAACCCCGAGCTGTGCACATTTGACCAGAAAGCATCTGGAACGGTTGCTTTTAATTTAGGGGGTGCAATGATCCTTTGGAGACGATGTAAAGGATGCATTTGTAACGAGCTACAAAAGTGAGGGGTGGAGGCAGGATGCTGTGCTATGCCAGAGCATCCCTGAATAGCATTAAACTGTGTCATGAATCAGTGTCATCATGACGTATGACACACCACAAGGGATCATGATGAGTGACTGGCATAATAGACACAGATAGTGGACCAAAGTCTCCTTGACAATTCTTAGTCATATGTCTTGCGGGGATAGTTTTACATTCATGATCCGTTTATTTGGAGCCAATACAGGGAGAGAGACACATGAAGCACACGGCTGAATCTGTCTGAGCAGGATGAAGACGGGTTTAAATGGCACAAAGCGTTGCCGGGGGGAATCTGAAGAGGTGGCAGGTTTAGCAGCAAAACACGTGGAAAACCCCACCTGCTATAAGGCTTTACATAATTAAGCAGAACGCCCCTGGTTTCTCCTGCCAGCCCAGGAAAGGGCTGGCTCACCCAGCACGTCTCCGTCAATAATCTGCAGAGCCTCTCAGGCACCCCGCCCCACCCGTCCCGCGGGCTGGTGACCTCCTGTCCCATCGCAAACTGGGGGATGCCGCTCCCGTCCTTCTCCTCACTCTTGAGCTTTGCTGCGGGCTGCGAAACTCCGAGGCTCCAGTGCTAGCAGGGGCAGGTCTGCCGAGCAGGCAGGAAGCACTCCTATAATAAACGCTTAATCCGAGAAACGCCCCCAGTATGCCTCTCACTACGAGCCGGAGAGCCCGAGTTGCTGGAGCTGCGGGGTTTCTTTTGTTTGCCAACTTCCCGAGCTACCAGGCAGAGGTGCCTTTACTTTTTTTCCTTTCCCTCTCCTCCAAACTTGTCTCCCTTTGGCGGTGTCTCCAGACAGGCAAGAGGGCCCCAGTGACCCTTTGAAGGCGATCAGCACTCCGAAATCCGCCTGGGCTGGCTGGGAATGCTTGCCGTCTCAGCGGAGATCACTGACAGGCTTCTTCCCGAGAGACTAAGTTTCCTCTTCACATAGACCCTTCAGGAATACTGATAACCTCTAGAAATCTCCATAGGAGGCATTCCAATGAGAAAAATGAATGACATACGCCCAGAAAATAAGAGCACAAGAGGGGAATCCTCTTCAGTCTGAACCACCGCCCCACTCCCCTCCCCCAAAACAAAGAGACAAACAAACAAACCCCACAAAACCCCACAAAAGTGAGGTCCAGACACTAAGAAGTTCACTAAGTGTGTGAGTATCTAATGAAGGGAATAGCGACATTTTTAAAAGAAAACATCTAATGACTTAATTTGATTTGGAGGATGAAAAAGCCTTTTAAAATCAGTCCAGATCCGCTGGCCTAAACGCAGCCAATTTTTGAATATGAAGGTTGTACTGAGTCTGCCTTCTTTCAAGACGTCATCTGAAAGGTGATAGTATAGGTGAAGCAACGTAGTTACACTGTATAAACTTTTGTTTCCCTTTCTTGGCAATTTAATTCGGTGCTTCTTCACTTTCTTAGGAACAGACTGACTCCATCAACGGCGATCTTCGTGTTTGACGCATGTCTGTTCAAGGCATTTAGGTTCCCCAATTTGCATATTTCTCCCGACATCAGCAGCATCACTGGATCCTTACGTTATCAGCCTTTTCAAAGTAGGGGAAATGAGGAGTAAAACATGACTCCTAAGTGTGCAGGGTAGCGAAGCCGATATGGAAGCGGGCTATCAAAATCACCTTTTTGCCCTTATAACGGGAGGACTGAAAAATTAAAATAAAGAAGCGCTCCTCCTGAGAGCGCCCCGGTGGCCGAGTTTCGGTAGTTTAGCCGTTTCACGAGTTTTCCAGCGTGTTGCTGAGCTCCTGCCCGTCTCCCACCGCCTTCGGGGGGTCGCCCTGAGGGATGGGTGATGCTTCCGGTTCTGTCCCACTTTCGAAACAGGAGTCACATCCATACGGGGAGAGGAGAACAGTCAGCGAGGGTGCGGGAGCCGGACCGCGCAGGCACTGCCGCCTCGCCACGTGTGGTTTTGTTTTTGTTTTTGTTTTGTTGAGGCGGCGCCCGTGACCGGCAGCAGGTGTCGCTCCCAGCAGCCCCCCCTCCCTCGAAGGGGTGGGGGTAAGGTGCGCTTTTGGATACCACTAAGTGATTTTTAAGCACCTGTCGATGGTATCGACAAATCCCTATCTTGTGCTCCACTTCCGTTTCCCTAAAAGGGACTCGCAAAGGGGTGCGAGGATAGAGGGGGAGAGCGGGTCTAATTGTGCCCAGCCTCTCCACCCTCACAGCCGGTGACAGCTGACGACGTGGACAGCGGGCTACTCCTTGCCCCCCTACCCTGCTCCACATGCATCCCATGGAGCTGAAGAAGTGGGTAAGGACCAGTGCACTTGCTGCCTGCGGGCTCTGATCCTGCAAAGCCTGGAGGACCTTCAGAGACCCTCCCCTCCAAAAGTCAGGTTCTCAGCCACTTGCCCATCATGGGTAAAAAGAATGATTTCCACACCCACTCCTGGAAGTCCATGGAGGGGATCAGGGTAGCTAGCGCTCAGCAGGTAGGGTATTCCGCCCAGAGCTTTGCAGCAGCATGGAAAAATATAAAACTAAACAGGCAATCAGCTGAAATCTATCCTCTTTAAATAAACTGATTCCTTAGTAGTTTCCCAGTATTGTTGTAAGTTGTTGTCTGTGATGTCCCCCAGGGCTCTTTCCTCTGCTCTCTGATTTCGTGTATAAAAGCACCTCTGAGTGATGGATTACTGTGTCATTGCAGCCTGTGAAGGATTAATTTGTTTCATTGATTTCTCTTTAGGCAGATTGCCAGAATTCTCTGCTTCCCACCTTTCTCCAGGACTTCAGCAGTAATAGACAGTAACAGCCTAAAACAAATCAGCCCATTCTTGTGAAAATAGAAACACAAAATCCTGAAGTCCCAGGGAAGCTGTAAAGAAGTTTTTTCCTTATGATGTAGATCCACTAATTCCTTAAATGAGTCCATCTTCTCTTGTTTTACCGCTTCCCTTTTAAAAAAAAGGTTACCATGTCTCAGTGGGAGTTGCTTAGTCTCAAGAGCAATTTCAACAAGCGGTTGGATGTGAGCAGTGGGCATTTGATGGTCACAGAGAAATGTTCTGTTCATGCTAAACAGCAGGGGTAGGAATTACATGAGGATTGCATAAACTTCAAGGTTCATTCTTTCTTAAAATCACCAGACCACCTACATCTAATCAATTTTCTATCCATCTACCTATCTGGGATATTGAAATAAGCTGTAGTTTATGTCAGGTCCCGGAGCTGCTGGTCTGATGTGTGTGGGGGTGGATGGGACTGGAATCTCCCAGATCAATTCATCTGCATGTTTTCAGGATAATCAGATAAAGAAAATCAGACCTTGAAGTGTCGACCTGTTGTGAAAAAAGGGTGCTGGGCACTCCTTTTGGTGCAGATTGCGGAACCGTGAGGGGAAGAGAACGAGATCTGCTGCTGCTACTCTGACTACAGCACTGCTCCTTTCAGATCTGCTTTATCTGCAGCAGAGACCGGTCAGCTGTGCTCTTCTGTTTGTTTCCACAATGCAGCACCAAATACTATATTGATTTAGTCTCCAAAAGTTAAACTTTAGGTGCTTCTAGTGCGTAATGTTATCATAGACTATTATCTTTACACCTTGGGCTTGTGGAAAGCTGTGTCGTGCAAAACCAGCACTTTTAGATATCATGGTGAGCAGAGAAATGTTTATTTTACCTCTGTATCTGACTTGTCAGATAGTATAGTTCAATAACTATTTTCAAAGGGACAGTAAATTTATCGTACTGGACAGTGCAGATCCACTGCATAGCAAATCTAGGAAATTTTGAAGTTACAGCCCGACTTTTTTTTCCCTCCTCTCTCGGAGGATGTTAGCCTACTGCTTTCTTTTTTAATTTTCTGTAATTTCAGGTGAAATCCAAATACCAGTACTAGAGTCACAGCATGATTTCCTTGTTATCCCACAAGAAAATATGCCTTGCCCTGCCTGAGTAATGCTCTTGTGTTTTCTTGCATGAGATCCCTCTGTGGTCTGTCAAGTCTAACTTTCCCTTCTCTACCTGGCAGGTTTCAAAGGAACTTTAAAAGTAGTCATAAGGAGTTCATTCTTGTTTCCACTTCTGGGAATCCCTTGAAATCCCTATTTTGTCTAGGGAAACCCTGCCATGTGGGTTAGCCTGGAGAAGGAAAAGGGTGGGCTGCCTCCTGGCATGGCAGCCTGGGAAATGCTGTTATCCTGGGGAATGCTGCAAACTTTCCTTCAAAGGCTTCTGTGGTGTAACAGGGACCCTCACTTTTCTGGCTTAACACAGGCATTCCCACTGCCTGGCATTCCCACTCCTGATAGTTTTTCACTGTCAAGTGACTTTGAAAATAAAGGCACAAAATGCAACAGTTCACATTCTTCCTGCTTGGATAGCCAAGCCCCAGGGAGGCTTGGCTCTCAGGGCAGAGTTTGTCTTGCTTGGAAGCAAACGCTCTCATTCCCTCTGCCCCTTTCTCCTTGCCAGTCCTTTTCAGCTTACACAGGAGAATCCTTCTGCTCCTTTGCTAGGCAATAAGGAAAGTTATGCTCTTGATTAATAATGATAACAATATTCTTGGCTTGGAAAGTCTGAGTTAGGAGCAGAGACAGATTTCCACCCCTATTCCTCCAGTTTGTAATAAAACAGGCAGAATCCATCACAGACCAAATTTAAAACGCTTAAGTCAAGCTCACATCCTTTCATCCCTTCAGATCTGGAAAGAAACAGAGTCTGTTAGATTAGCAAACATTAACCTCTCGCATAGTTCTGAAAGTAGGATTAATGCCTACTGAAGGGACAGCTGTGTGACCCTCACACACACTAACTATACATTAGGGCTGTCACGCTATTGATCGGGAGAAGTTTGTGTGAAGAAGCATTCCCCACCAGGGAGAAAAACAGACTAGAGTGGGGAAAAGCCACTCTAAGATGCATCCACTCCATCTACTAAGATGCGCTTCTAAAAAACTCAGTTCCCATTTCTGGCATCAAGTGCAGATGTGCTGGAATCTGCATGCTTCACCCTGCAGTTCTGGTGCATACAGACCACACACAGTTTTCAGCTGTGGCCCTGGGACTGGCTCATCTTTGGACAAAACAGACCTATGCCAATGCTGGATTTGCACATAAGTAGAGTTTTGCTTGGACTCTGCCCATATAGGATTTTGTGGCCTTGTGGGGTTCTGACTGGCTGTACTTTAGCCTATCTATTCCCATTCAGCTAATTTGGAAGAGACTGATCCCGAAGACATTTCTCCCTCACCCCATAAGCTAACAAAAAGAAGAAGTAGTGATGAATAACGTTTGTCAAACTTTCTTTTCAATAAAGTATGAATTCTTTATGCTAAGAAAGTACAAGCTGATTGTTTCCTAGGGTTTGCTGGGTTAAATACAAACTCTGGATTTGACTGTGGTCACTTCCAATTTTTGTGTCCGTCCAACTCTTATAACATTGAATTCTGCAGAAGCAACTGCAATTTCAGTGCATTTCTGAAAACAGACATTTTAAGGACCCATCAAAACACTTTGTTAGAGCAATCCTGAAGTCTCATCTGTCACTTAAAATTCATATTTAAAAGGGACTCATGACAAAGGTGAGACCAGCTGTTTTAGAATTGAATCTTCCAGTCAAGGTAGTTTTTGACTGCCTTAAGTGCGATGGCTCACAAGTTGTAAGAGTATGGGACTTGCTCTTAGCAGTGCTGAAACCCTACAAGATGCAAATATTTGCTTTGGTCAGCCTGAATCATCAGATGTAAAGAAAAATAAACCTGCAAGGAAGAGAAACAAAGAAGTCCCTTCTGATGGACACAAAGGGGACTTGTGCCTTGCTAAGACAGGTCCATATATTTTGTACAGGGCAACTACCAGACGCTGGCCCAGCTTCTGGAAAATATAAAAGAAAAGATCCTGACTGAAAAGGTAAAAATTTAGCCAAAACTCTGATAGTTTTTTCCCTTGTATCAGGAAGTAACTTTTTTATTTTAATTTTTTTCCCCTGAAGCAGCAGGGAGTAACTTTCCCCTCCCTGCATTCTTGGAGGCCGTGCATTTGTAGCTGTATACATAGGTAGGTAGAGAACTGCTAGATACACGAAAGCTGGAAGTTAGGTGCTAAAGAGCATCAGTCCTGCTGCTCTCAGCTCACCTCTAAGTCATTTAGTTCAAAGAGACAGGTGAAGAGTTAGAAAAAAATACCGTGTTATAGCAAGGTACCCAAGAACTGGACACCATTATTGCTCTCCCAGCAAGTAGATTGATTTTTTCCTCCATTAAATTTACTTGTTTTAAATTCATCTAGAAATTCATACAAGGGGTTAACACTCATGCACTTCTCAGCAGTATTTGGGAGTAGGTCTCTTGCCTACACATTTACCTCTGCTATTATGAAGCTTTAAAACAGCAGCAGTAAAACTCACCTCCCTACATTAGGTGTTGCTATATTGCAGATCAAAGTTTTGCTGTTTGCAGAACCATGGAAAGAATACCATAATTCAATCTGTTTGGTTAGAACTCAGCATTCAATGAGTAACAAGTTTCTGCTTTTCCACAGAAAGCGTGAGTTAAAACTCCAAATGAATGAGTAGGACTTTCTTGCTTCATATTTTACAGCCACTGCTGTATTGATAATTCATTTTTTCCAAGTGAGTAAAAAGTATGGGGCTTACCACTCTAGCATCTCATTACTAAGATCACAGGCAACATATTGAAAATGGTGGGATGCTAGATAGTTCCAGTACTTTATGTAGCTATTAAAATTAGCTGCA
Source organism: Spizella passerina (assembly GCA_013401375.1). Taxonomy (NCBI): domain Eukaryota; kingdom Metazoa; phylum Chordata; class Aves; order Passeriformes; family Passerellidae; genus Spizella; species Spizella passerina. Next base: position 65,145 of record WBNQ01015957.1, read on the forward strand.
CCAGAACTTCTTTCAGTTTACACCATATTAAAGGAAGTTTAAAAATTGCAGTTTTGGTTCTAATCAGCTTTTCAGCTTTACTGTATTCCAATGTATCAAGAAGACCATTACTAGTGAATCGTAATTGTGTATGGGTAGAGATCATGGCTCTAGAAGGGAAGTACGGTTGTCTCATTCCAAAATCCACTGACTTTAACATGACAGGCATTACATTTTCTAGTCACAAGCTCATGCTCATGATCTTATGACTAGAAAACAATCCCTGTAAGACGTTGTTTTGAAGAGCTCAACATGAACATTCTTGACTAACTGCTATGGGACTCCTTGAGCTACAAACACTGACAGTGACATTAGTTGGAAAAATGCATAGGTTTAGTCCACACTGCACTAACAACACATCCTGACCTTGTGCACTCCATCATCTGTGGATTTTAAATAATTTTTGAAATTATTTCAGCAGTCAGAAAAGACATTAAAATTAACTATGATACTTTTCTATCAAAACTGTTTTTTATCTTCTGAGAAGCGTTTTCAAGTTCTCCCCTAACATTTGAATAGTAAAGAGAAAATTACCCAAGATTTTATGGTGCTTTTTGTAGTTTTTCTCAGCTTTTTAAACTAAGTCAAAATTGTCTTTTCAAAGTTGCCATTTTGGTTTTCAAATTTTTTCATCCACCGTCACAATGGCACCCTGTCTGGTCTGTGAGCATTTCCACAGACTAGAATGTTATGTTTTCACCGGAAATAAAAAAATATCCTAAAACATGAGTTTTGCTCATGGTTACACTTCAGTTGTAATTTACATTTGATTTGATGCTGCCCCTTAGAAATGACGACAGCTTTAGAGAAGGTTTAAAACGCATACAGTGATCCCTTGCAATCATTATAAAATAGCATAGGAATGACTACAACAGTAGGAACACCACCCTGTCTATAATTCAGTTTGGCTAATTACATCCTGCTTTTCTAAATTGAAGTTTATTTCTAATCTTGATCCAAAACTTCCAGAAATAACTGTTTTTTTCCCATTACCACTTTTTGGGATAGGTTGTATTTCACTGCTAGNCCTAGAGCATAGGTGTACCAATGACTCAAAAATTGACTGATTCAGTTGTCAGGATATTGAAAACATATGTTTAGAAATGCATGAGATAACAACGAATAGTATAGCAAACAATAAATTAAAATTTCAATGTAAGAGAAACTGCAATTAAGGGACTTCCGAAGTAATGCTAGTTGCATGGATCAGAAGTTTTGTTTTGCAGCAAAAGCCTGGAAGAGAAACTAAACATTAAAAATCTGCACTTCTGAATATGATTAACACATATTAAACTGCATCTTCAGCCCAGTTTCATATTTAAGGTGGTTGTGTCTTGTTTCCATCTCTGTCTAAAACTATCTGATTCTGCCATACTATGGCAAAAATACAGATTTGGATGTAATTCCTTATTAAATAAGCATACAATGTAAAGATGCTTCTCAGCTACAGAAAGAGAGTAAAGCAGTTGCTTTTTAACAAATGCTGTGCTATATGCATTATGTAATTTCTATGGTTATAAAACAACTTGAGAAATTGTACTGTAACAATATGATATATGGTAGGATTGATTACTCCAAAAATCCTTTCAAGAGGAAAAATTGCGGGGGAGATGGGGAAGGGAATAGCTTTTTCTTCTGTTCAAGCTCCACTTCCTAAAGATTTAGCTTCTGTGGAGAAAAACCTCACATTCAGTTGTTACATCGAGTGGTCACTCAATTTGTTTATTAAATAGTCAAATATATTCTTTTCAGTGTATATGAATAGTTTAATTTATTCTGCTGAAAGAGAGATAAGTATCAGAAATAGCAATAGAAGTCACATAATGAGATAAGAATACTAGAAAATCTCAGGATTTTAGTAGAGTCCATTATTCATTCAATTCCTGGCAGCCTTTATGATTACAAATCACTTGATTGACTAACTAGACATTCTCAAAGTGAATTATGAATCAGGTTCATTTTTCCTGGTTGAGAGTTGGTACATGTTGTAACTCTTCCACTTTGTGATATATCAAGCTCTTGTAACAGTAATAAGAGATATAATCAACTCCTATTTCAGGACAAATAAATTGGCTTTTCAAAAATGAAATGTGGTTGCTAACATTTTTACAGTGTGCAATTTAATTCCTTCCTGCTATTCTCAGAGCGCAATCTGGTGTGATGACACAGCTTTTGAATATTTGACTTTGCTGAAATTCTTTTAGGAGTCTCACACCCTCAGTCCAGGCATACTGATATCAGTGGAAATTTGGTATTGGGTCTAAGAGCAGTGAGTGGTCCCTTTACTTGTTGAAAACAAGCCTCAGACACTGAAAACCTGGGCCACAATTTGCCCTTTTGTGCTGGCTCTGATCTCAGCTTGGGAATACTGAACAGTTTTAAAGCTGTTTAAGTTTACTTTGAAACACAAAAAAGGAAAAAAAAA
>WBNQ01015958.1:0-12662 GCA_013401375.1 Spizella passerina
TTTTATTTTATTTTATTTTCCCTAATTTCTTCTTGAGAATCCAGATCACTAAATCAGGATAAATAAATTTCCTTTACAAAAGAGTGTTCTTATCTAAACTTGCAAAGAAATTTAAAGCAAATGTAATTTAAAGGCTCAAAACCCAAGTAAAATATAAACAGCAAAAGTATTTTAATAGGAAAAAAACAACATAATTTTTAAACAATCCTATGATTTTTTGAGGCTGACTCATGATTCTGTAATGTTTAAAGTTGGCAATACTGATACCCTGTGATTTAGATGACTAATCACAGACTGAAAAGCTAATAATCAAAGTAAGCAGTTTGTGAAGTACCCACAGACTAGAAAATATGTTTCTCAACTACTCAGCAAAGGCTTATGTATAAATTGACAACAAAGAGAATCAGTTTATATAACTGTTTCACAAAGAGAGAAAAGAGCTAATCAGTTAATCAGTTATTTTATTTGTATCACATAATGCTACCAGCTGCACTACTGAGTGTGAAGAGGGAAGAGCATGAAATGGAGAGAATAACAGGGTAGCTCTTCAGCACTGCATTCACAGGGAACAGGGGAGTGTGGATGGAATTCAGCAAGCAAAATGCAAGAGTGAAAACCGTCTGAAGTAAGACTGCAATTACACTGCACAGCAGATGAGAACATACCTGGGGGAAGGAGGGAGGCAAGCCCAAAAGGAAGTCAGGAGAGAAGTGATCTCTTGGCAACAAAGAGTTAAACCTGATAACAAAATGCAGCCCATGGAAGACAGCTATGGGGAAGACTGGAGAGAATAAAAGCAGAAGAAAAAACATCACTTGCAGACAGGTGGAGGCAACAGGGGTGACTCCTGGTTTCTTGGCGGGTTTTCTGATTAGATCAAATTTTTGTGCGCAGTAGTTCTCAGCTGGGCTCTTTCCAATCTTTTCTCTTATCTGATGGTAAGCAGACAGCAGAAAGAGGTATATGTAGCAAGTGCTTGGCACCAGTTATATTTCCTAACAAGAAGATGGATTTTTTTTCTGAAACTCTGCTCATAGCAAAGTGATATTGGCAGAAGCTAAAGCATCTACACATATTGAAGCTGCTTAATCAGCCTAGTTCCCTTAAAGTAAGAATGAAAAGGAAGGATGATTTCTAATTTTCAGAAGTCAAACTGAAGAAATACAGCTAATATGGTGGAACTTAATTTATTGGCATGCAAAAGCAAAAAAAAAAAAATTTTGAAAAAAAACACTACGTTTCTCTGAATTAGTATTTTTGCTACTTTATTGCAAAATATAAAGAATGTGCAGCATTGGCCCACAGATTGGTATCCTCTTTATATAAAATGTATGTCTTCTTTATATAAAATTTATATTCTCTTTATCTAAAATTCAATAGAGCTGTTAGTAGTTCCAGAAAATTTGCCCGCAAAGGCATATTTAATTACAAGTCTGCCAAATGGGAGTTTTGCTTTCTTTTGAAGAACCTGTTTTAGGCAGGGTATTACATTGGTAGGATCTCTAATCTGATCCTGCATGGAAGCTCATTTATCCCTGGGAAAAGGAAAAGATGGCATACACTGTTTGAAAATCAAAGTTCAACAAAAACAAGCAAACCCAAGAAACTGGAGTGGAGAAAAATTATTCATCTGTATTAGGGCTTCCTATAGTAGCTGTCACTAATCAGCCATCACTGCAACATCTGAAGTGCTGCAAAATTGGAGTGGATCCCAAAATTCAAAGGAAGATTGCAGATTAAACTGGAAAGACAGAGGGACGTATTTCACAGCTGTCATCTAGATAGGAAAGATATTCCATTCCTTACTCCAGATGGAGAGCAGCTCACATTTGGACACAGGAGTGAGGGGGTGACTGAAATGTGGGGATTCATTCATGAGCTGCAAGCACAATGCAGCTCTTTTGATCATGTTGCAGTAACGTACCAGGGAAGGCAGGAGGGGCATCAGCAAAATTAATTCCCTCATGCAGAAATGCAGGGGTCACTGAAGGCAGCACTGTTGCATGCATGCCTCACATTCAGAGTGTGTCTGCTTTGCTTTTACATTTATTTTTAATAAAAGCCTTAACATTGGTTATGGCACTCTGACTGCAGGAGACCTTTGTTTGGTGACAACTTTCTGCCTCTGTTGACATAATTTCTTAATTAACTGTATGAGATTTACTCAATAATATAAATATTTTTATAGAAAGACATGCAAGCACATAAAGGAAAAAGCATTTATATAAATATATTGGGGAGAGTGACAGAAACGTCCATGACAAAAAGTCCTAAAAATGTGTCATGGAATAAAAAAAAAGTAAAAGGACAACTGTACCTGGGGTGAATCAGGCAGAATACCATCAGCCAAACAAGGGAGGGGATTGTCTCACTCTGCTCTGTACTGGGCCTGCCTCACTTTGAAAATTGTGTGCAGTTTTGGGGGCCACAACATAAGATACTAAGCTAAAGGAGAGCCACAGGAATGGTGAAGCACCTTGAGTGGAGCGTGTGTGAGGAGCTGCTGAAGTCCAGGAGGAGCCCAAGGGGAGATCTCAGTGCAGTTACAAGTTCCTTGCGAGGGAAGAGGAGGGACAGACCCCGATCTCTTCTCTGTGGTCACTGGTGACAGGACCCAAGGAAACAGCATGAAGCTGAGTCAGGGGAGGTTGGGAGGTTTAGGCTGAATATCAGGGAGATGTTTCACTCCCAGAGGGTGCTTGGGCACTGGAACAGGCTCCCCAGGCAGGGCAGTGGTCACAGCACCAAGCCTGACAGAGCTCAAAAAGCATTTGGACAAGACTCAGGAACAGCACAGGGTGTGACTCTTGGGGTGTCCTGTGCAGGGCTTGGATTTAGACTCAAATATCCTGATGGATCCCTTCCAACTCAGCATATTCCATGATTCTTGATCCTATGAAATGTACATGAAGTGGACAACAGTTGCTAAAAGCTTCCTAAAGAGCAACTCACCATGCAATATACTGACAATAAACTGACAAAAGAACCCTGTGTATTTTCAAGGCATGTTTTTAATATCCAGAGCATTTCAATGCATTTATTAACTGAAAAAATCATAATATTAATGCAAAACATATAAAGATTAAAGTGAAATACATCTTGATTTTTCTGCCTGCATATATAGACTTCGTAGAGCACATCCTGTACATCCTATGTGTTCTTACTATTCATACCATTTGATGTGTGTTTACAAGACATGATATTGTTCCACCCAGCTCACCTCTCCCTAGATGCTTGTAAACTAACATACTGATCTAATAATAGAGATTTAAATATGAGAGTTTGGGGATCTGCCTTGGGGAACTCAAACATTTCTATTTTATTTCATGAACACTTTGCAAGCTTATACACTTGTTTATGGTTTTTATCGCAACCTTGAATTGTTTGTCTTGCTTCAAGGAAAAGAGATACTGATATATGAGGGGCAGTTTGCATGTGCTTCTCTCTTCTATTTTCCCTAAGAATAAAGTCTGATTTATGTATTAAAGGCTTTTCCAGAAGCCTGCCTGTCCCTGACTGAAACTGTCACAGCCTCTGCAGAGCGAAATGGCAGCATGGGGGAAATGCAAAGGGATTGTGCACAAGCTGTAATGAGACAGAGTCTTGACACAGCTCTGGAGGGAAAAAGGAACAGCACCCCTGAGCTCAGCCCACAGACAGACCTCAGCCTTGGCCTCTATACCCACAGGAGTCTTCGAGTGCTGCTAAAGGTCAGGCCACAGCATCCAAGGGTTTGGACATAAATTAGGGAGTTCTGGAAATCAAGGTCTGCTCAGCTCTAGGGGGATGATTATGAGAAGAGATCAGGACAGCAGGATGCCTCCACTAGGGTAACTGCAGTCCAACATCAACACCTGATGCAGTGAGCTCTGGAGTCATCTTGCAGAGAGGAGGCTCCCAGTAGAGCACTGAAACCTCACCAGAAACTCCTTTGTCTCAGGGAACTGCTCTGCTCTTCATTAGCTCATTGCAGCTGTGTATCTATCTCAACAATTTGTTTCGTCCCTAAAAAACTGTAAAATGCATAATGACAATGAAATCCAAAAATTGGCAGTGCTTTATGCCTGAACACGAATTCTTGCATTTCAACCTGCATGACACCCAATAAAAAGCTGCCTCATACCCACCAGCACGTCTGCCTCATTTCACTCTCTGTGCTCACATGTCTGCTTGCTCTGCAGCCTCTCAGATGACCACTGAAGTCTCCATAAGTAGAATCCTTTGCTGAAGGCCTGTTAACCTCCAACAGATCTGTGATTTTTCGTAGAGAAAGGGAAAAAGTCTCACAGTACTGTGGAGAGTTTTAGGCATGGCTNTAATGGAAACTGTCAAACAATAGGAGTGGTTAGAGTTTTCTTTGTTAGCCTATCCTGAGCTTGGATTTTGCAATATGCATGAGGCTCGTTAACACTGTTATTTAAAGTGGCCGATCGATCAATAAACTTGAGTTCCGATGCATCAAAGGATGGTTGGTCTCCCCTCATTCCTCAACACAGAACTGCCTGGGTACATTTGATCTCTGAGAACTGCCAGGATATAACCCACAACTCCCCCACTGATGATGATGCTCTTAGATCCCTGATGCACAATTAACAGGCTGTTTAGAAGCAAGTGACTGTGGCCCCAAGGAAAACCTGAAAGCAGACAACCAGCATGGCTGCAGTGCAGCAGCTCTGGGCTCAGGACTGCAAAGGGGAGCTCATCACACAGCAGCAGAGAGCCTGGGGACCAGAGAGGGCTGTGGGCAGGAGCCCGGGTCACACAGAGACCCCCAATGCCACAGAGAGCTGCCAGAGAGGCTGGGAGTACCAAAAAGCCAAGCCAGCACAGCCATGAAGGAGCTGTACATATCCAGTGGATGGGATTCTCATGACTCATATTCTTGCTCTCCATAGGCAACAGAGACAAGCAGGCACCCTGAGAGAGACATCCAGATGGGTTTCTATGGCAGACAGATGAGCCATCTCTGAAAGCCTGTTCTCTCTTTGACTGCAAAGGCTGACTACACAGGATCCACAGCACTGTAGTCTGTGGCTCAAAAAATTGAAAATTATTGCACCACAGTGAGCTTGACTCTATTTTCCAAATATACACCTTATCTAGGACTTATATATACTCTGAATTTTGAAAACAAAGTGTTTATTTCTTCTGGTTTAAATACTAATTTACCCACCAGTCAGTTTTGCATTTTGGTTCTTTTATATTGTATGATAATAGGCATGAAAGATTTTTATTATAATATTTATAAGCATATTTACACACATTTATCTAGCCTACACATAAACATGTGAATGCAGATATTTTAAAAATTTTGTTCTCAGCCTTCACTCTCAAGCAACATTGCTATTTTTAAAAGCATTCATATGAATATTTACATTTGAAAGTGTGCTACTAGAAATTTACAGTATGTTTTCACATGCTGCCTCTCAAATGCATATCATAGTTTTAGTCAGGAGACTTAAGGATAGCCTGTTCCATATTTTGCTGGGTTCTTCTGAAACCTTGGCAAGAGAAATCAATTACCAGTGATTTCAAGAGTCTTTGGACTGGACTTCCTATTATCTTATTAAGACAAGTGGCCCAGTTCACTTCTATTTTAAAATTCTCCCTAAGTTGGAAGGTACAGTACTAGGACTGTCACTCTGAGAAATGACATACACCTCACCTGAAAAGACATGTTTGGAGAGATAAAACACACATTTGGAAAGAAACCCCTGTAATTGCTGTAAAAGTCAGGTACTGAGAGGTTGGAAGCAAGGAGTAGCAAACGTGGTGCCTGACCTCAGGCTTATTCTCTCTTTCATCCTACTGTACCATCCACTTCTACATAGGCTGATGTTCATATTTCAAGCTCTAAATGAGACCCCAAGTCCCTCACCAAAACTGATGTTGATTTAACTTAATTTTCAGCCGTAGGTTCTTGCTGTGTTTTTGCCTGCAAGGAAGGAAAGCATGCTCCTGTCAGATCCTTTTACTCTGCTCTGGGTTTGTGTTCAGCGGAACGGGGACCTCCCCACCTTCCCTTCGCCAGGAACAGACATCCAGACATCCCTGCTGGCATGCCCTGCACAGAGCTCTGTGACTCAGCTGCTGTGGGACCCCCCCAGCACCTCTGTGTCTGCTGGGACTGCCAGCAGCACCCTGCAGCACTCAGACTGCCACCCTGCCATCAGGGACAAGGCTTCATCTCAGCTTCTGCCTCACACTCCTTGCCCATATGCCTTCAATCTTCATTCTCAATTCATTACATTGCACTTGAATTAACAAAGCCAAATAATGAACAGAAACTATTTAGAGAAGAATCTACATAATTTTGCAGCATCTATGTGCCTTCTGCACCCTTTACCAGCCACGTTTTCATTTAGACCACGGCCAAAGTACTGAGCAGCTTTCAGTCAATAACCAGTCTCTGCAGATCCTCCCCAGGAAAAGACATAGTCAAACCTGAAAATGAGACAGTTGTTTATTCCTCCTAACACAGTTGTAGGTTTTAATCAAAATACCCTGTGATACCAAGCCAAATACTTCAGAGAAATGAAATTGCTTCTGTATCCACACAGTTGTTTCCATCAACCAATCTATAGTCCTGTCAAAGAAACATAACGGATTTATTTGACAAGTCCTCCTTGCCATCAAACCATATTGACTGGCATTATTTATGTTTGTTAACCTATTCTTTCAGTTGAGTCTTCCAGGGTAAATGTTCCAGTATTACAGTGGAATCCAGATTCATGTAAGAGGGGGCTGTGTATGTGTTCTAGGTCCCATTTTCTACCCTTGACATTTGAACTATATTATATGAACTATATTATTTGAACTATATTATAGCACTTTTTGAAGTTTCTGAAGTCTTCTTAGCTCTCCAGGATTTACACCAGTGGTTCAGAAGCAGCCTCAGCTATTTCCCCCATAACTTTTGTAGAGGGGATTACTCAGACCTGACAACCTGGAAAAGCTTGGAAGACTTCCATCACCCAAGGCAGGGTCACAGCTTTCAAAGAGAACTGTCTTCCTTTTGCCAGGACAAAAAGCAGTGCTCAGCCACCTCACCAAAAGGGAGAGCTGGGCTGGGGAAACAGAGAGTGCCCTGAAGAGTCAAGGTTGCTGTGCACATTGTTGCTGCTCCTGTGCACTTCTCCTCAACAGGGAATGAACACCTTTATTACCATTTTGCCATTTTCTTCTGAATACAATCATAATTAGTGTAATTATTATGCAAAGAGATCCAAGAAATTGCTGCAGAACATGCACACTTCCAGATGGGTTTCTCAAGGTGAAATGCTGATGGGAATACAATTGCTACTACACCTCCTAAATAACCATCAATTCAATGGGAGAAAATGAGGCAACCTAACTTGAGCTCTGGTAGGAGAAAATAAGGAGAAAGAACTCAGATTGTAACATAAGGACAGGGAGGAAATCAAAGGATAATGATTGTCTTTTGTGTTTTAAATGCAGTATTTTGTCTGTCAGATTCATTCATCTGATACAAAGAAGAGCAATAACATACACTTCCAGGATAAAATCAATTATGTATTATCTTAGAGTTGTACAATCTCATCCTCCACAGAGGCCTTAATGTGACTTACATATAGCATAATTCTTATTCCAGATCTCTGAACAAAGCTAAATTTTACTGGCAGTTCACTGTACAAATTCCAATTTATGTTTTTTTCTTCATTCTCAGAGAGTATAAAATTGTAAAGACCATCTCTGCTTGAAGTACAATATGACTTTTGAAATACAATTAAAATAAAGGAGCAAATTAAGACTAGTTTGATTTAATTCATTACCTCAGAGCACTTCTGTTTACAGTAACCTCCTATATTTTGTCAGTTTTTTAAAAAAGTGAAAAAAGGCTTTGTTCCTCAAAAACTCCCAAACTGTGGCCAAGTTAGCCACATTTTAATTAGTTTCTTAATTTATCTCAGTTATGAAATAAAAAAAGGAAATAACTCTTGTTTCTGTATTCCATTAAAGTGTCTCTGTAAAGTTAAAGACTATTTTGTTAACATGGCATTCCAAATTTCAAGCAATCTATTTTTGTAAAAGCTAAAAATAATATATCACATTTCAGGTTATCTTCATTTGCCAAGTTGGGACAGAATTCACAAAAGTACAGCAGAATTTGCTGGAAAATTTGCAGAGTTTACAATACTTAGCTCATTTTCAAAGGGAAAAGTTCATTTCCATTTCAAAAAATATTCTTTCAGAAACTCCTTGTTTTGTTTTGGTGGGTTTTTTTTTTAATGCTTGAGGCATTTCAAGAAGTTGAATTTGAGCTTTTTCTTGACTCTCCGAGCTGTCATCACATTCTGTTTTAAGAGTGTTCTCACTCACAAGACAGTAGCCAGCCTATAAAACATTTCATTCATTCCCTCTAACAGATCAATTCCCATTAAGTAATTTTCTTGACATCTCTTAGAGGAAGTGGCAATGGAAGGACATCTGCAAGCCAGTGGGACAGTGAGCCTCCAAGCAGCAGGGCAGAAGGCAATGTGTGAAGCACCAAGAGCTAGCAAAACTGGATGAAACTTTGAGAGTGTGGACAATGAAAGGTGTAGTTAGTACCTTTCATGCAGTGTGTCCAGGGTTTTGCTTTTAAAAAGAGCTGTTATCAGGAAAAAAAATAAAATGGAACAACCATAACCACTTAGTCTATTGATAGAACAGCTGAGTGGTGAATACATAGATGGAAATGTAAAATCTTAGTAGGCAGGAATGAGAGAGAGGTCAAATCACCTTTATGAACTTTGCTTTCTTAAAAATCAACCTGAATTCCTAAACAATTACTATTTTCCAGAAGATCCTCAGTGATGGGGAAAATATATGCAAAGTCTAGCATGTAAGCAATGACCAGAAGAGCATTAATTGTAACGGCCAGTATAGAATGATGGTACCCCCAAGTCTACTTGATGTGGGAGTATCTGATGAAAAGAGGCACGCTCCCAGCAAGCCCTGCAAGATGCAAAATAGATGATTAATGCAAAAGGATCTGGCAGAGAGTGAAATTCATAAAAACCACATGGCTTCTTATGAAGCCTAGACTGAAATGCCATTGTCCATTGAAGAGCCAGATGATTATTGCCTACAGCTCTGATCATGCACATTAGAAAGGCACTGCCAAGGCCAATGTGCTGAAGCCCAGCTGCTTGTTGCCAGCCCTGTGGATAACAAGAGATGTTTTCTCTTCTCTCTTCCCTGGCTTGGCGTCCAGATTCCTTGTCAGAGCCCCACCATTTAATAGCCCATTAACATTTAATACCCCAAATATTAAATGTTTTAATACTGCATTTAAAACAAGCTTGTGTCATGCTTGCTGCCTCACTGTTCTAGTGTCCCTCAGAGAACACGGATCAGGCGCATGTTTAGAATAATTTCTCTAATAAGCAACTCTCTATTTTGCATAACTGATATTACATAGCCACATATTATAGAGTGCTGTATGTTTCACTGACAGATAAGGAGGCAAAATGGGACACATTTATGGGCCCAGCTGCTGCTAGACTCAACAGTCCTCTCTTCCTCCTCTGATTACCTACTGTAATCAGAAAAACTCCACTGGGGAACTTGGAGTGCATCTTCTCATGAAAACAGTTGCATAAAATGAGAATCTTGAGATCATTGTAGTGAACAAGGGCATAGCCTTGGCTATGGAAATAATTGAGTGAGCAATGTGACCTGAAGCACAGTTCCCTTAGGCACTCACTTTCAATCTCCTGGACTTCCCCAGCTGGAATTTTCTTCCATACATGGCTGCCTATGTTCTTTCTCACAAAATAAACTGGAACATTTCAGAGACTGACAGGAGGTAAGGAAATGGGTTTGAAGTAGTTTCCACAGCTGACCAGCATCTGTCACTGAGGTGAATGCTCATTAACTTCTTGATTCCTCTTACTACAGCTCCTCTATCCTCAATAGGCAGTTGTTGGGTTTTTTCCTTGGGTTATCTTTTGTTTGGTAATTTTTTTTACTAGAGAAGGAAAAATACACAGGATGGTATAGTTAAAAATTAGTTTTTCTTATAGTGCATATGTAACCATTTCAGTGAGTATGGACCACCAACCATTCAGAACACAGACAGTCCCTTCCTCAGAGAAATACCCCCAACAATCAGAGTTAACTTTGTTTGTTTGTTTTTTTTTTATCTTGCCCCATTAAGATTTAATTGTTTTTGCAAAAGGAGAAACTCCAAAGGACTTCACCAGAAAGAATGAACTAAGACACTCAGACCAGTTTCAGACAGAAGCCTGAGCCCCTTTTGACAGGAGAGGGAACTGAATACATTTAGCTGTGAATGTTGCTGTTATTTAATTGCTAGACATTTGGGCTGTTCTCCAGCATGCTTGCTTTGTGCACAGTACTAGAGGGAAAGAAGTTTCACAGAATGAACCCCACAGATAAATAATTGTATATCTTGTAAATTCTAGGATTTAGGCAGGAGATCACAGCTGCTGCAAAATAACTTCCTACTTCTATCACATCTCCTTGAGGTACAGAGCAATTTGAGCTTTAATAGAAAGGAACTGTCTTTGAAGAGCACAGCTGGAGCATGTTTTGTGGGGTTTGCTGCTCACAATCCAAACAGGAGAAGGAGCAGGGTAGTGCAGAAATCAAACCAAACAACCCCAGCAATCAAAATGACATAGCAGTTTTTCTCCTTTCCCTTGAGAAACATCTTTTTCAGCCCAAGGCTGTGTCCCTTCAGCAAATGAATGAAGGAACCAGGGCCTTCTGATTCCCATGAGACTTGCTCAGTGAGTTGAGATTTTGTATCATCTTTGGAGGGTTTTTTTAAATGTCCATGAGAGTTTTTGCTAAGTCAGGGCTCAGAATAAGTACACTCCTTGCTTGGTTTCATCTAGGCTGTGATGAAATAGCCTGGTCTTATCATCTGCCGTGCCTTGCTCTGCACACGAGCTAGCTAGCACTTCTGGTGTGATATAGCACATTATTCTATAAAGGAAGACTAAGTGGAACCAATAGCAAACTGTATTTTACAAATCTTTCAGCATACATAGCAAACATAACTCAGAAGAAAGCAGGCTATGAGGTTTATTTTTTCATACTCTAGGTTAAATCTACCATGGAAAATCCCACTCAGAACTAATTTCCTTATTTGAAGCTTAAGAAAATAGCACATAATCCACATGATATCATACATTCACTGACTAGATAATAGGTGGGGGGAAGACAGCTCACATAGAAATAGGTAAGAAGTAGTGGTGAATTCTGCAACAGGTACCTTAGCAAGAGAATACATACATTTATACATCACTTCAGACTGATTTACAAAGTCTAGTAGCAGCAGCTATTTGGACCAACTAAATTACTCTAAATCCTAAAAACTTCAGACTGCCTAGGTAGAATTCAATGAGGCAAAGCTAGACTCTGAGGACACAGTTTAGTGATGGACTTGGCAGTGTTAGGTTAATTGCTGAACTCAATGATCTTAAAGGTCTTTAAACAAATCTGTGACTCTATCTCTGCAAACATGCTGTCTAATTCTGTTAAGTAAGCAACCAGGAACCACAACATTTGAGTTAGATTATATTATTTGAGTACAGGATACAGCCTGACCATTTATGACAAAATCAGCAAGTCACTTTTCTAGTAAAACTTGATGGACATATATATATATATATATTTTTAAGGCTATGCTCATTTTAAGTGTTTAAAAACAAACAGACATTTGAAGTATCTTTCAGGCATTTTGTCATTTTGTATTTGGTATCTGTTTAAGATCCTGTCTTTCATTTACACAAAAGTGTATATCAAAGTGGTTTGGCATACTATATAGGAGTGGTTACTTCTAAAAAAAGTATAAGATTATAACAAAACAGTTTATCAAAATTTGGAGCACGACACAGATTTCAAAGCAGGGCCATTATCCAAGTGATGTATTGCTTTATAAAGCATCAGTCAGAATCAACAAAGCACCAGTTAAACTCCTATATCCCTGGAGTTGTTCATTTCAATCTATTTCAACTGCATTAAAACAGTACCAGTATCTGTGGGGTCTAGTTACAGCCTGAAACGAGCTTTGTTTCACAAAATGTTGCCACAGTCAAAGCATGTGACTCTTCAAGGCACCTCACAGCCCATGCAGCCATCAGACAGCACTCTTCACAAAATGCCCAGTGAATACAGAGTAATAATGGTAAGAGAAGATTTGAGGCTCATAAGGAGGAAGACTGGCTGTAAAGAACCACCAGAGACAGATGCATTCTGGGTTTCGCAATAGCAAGTTCTGATTTGGCCACCATAAAGTAAAAATATGCTGACTGCAACACGTAAGTAACAAAAAGGCAAGTCTGAAGCAGCATTACCTCTCTGCTCTTTTGTGCCATCCATCCAGAACTTCTACTCTTCCTGGGCATTTCTACTCTTCCAGGGCACAGGGCAATGGCTGGGCAATGGTATGGAACATATCCATGCCCTCCTCCACACAACCAGCAGAAGGACAGGTGTGGAGAGTTTAGGCATGGCTTAGAGAAAAAGGCCCCGAAGGCCTGAAAATGAGAGAAAAGTAAAAAGCAGTTCCAAAAGCAGTTCCCAGCCTGATTTCTGTAAACAACTAGAATTTCTCAGACTTCACCTCATCAACAACAAGGTTCTCAGGCAGTTTTCCCATAACAAGCAAAACACCATATCTGGGAAAG
>WBNQ01015959.1:0-10125 GCA_013401375.1 Spizella passerina
TGCTTAGAATGGTTTGACTCATTTAATTGCTTAAATCAAGCCAAAATCCAATGTAATGACACCCTTATATACAAAGAATATGTCACAAGTAATGCATCAATAGAAATGCATGTTTTACACAAAGAAGTAAAACTGGTCCTGTGGCAGATGCTAATTTACATATGTATTGATTTAATTATAGATTTCTCTCCCTCCTTTCAAGATTGCTAAAAAAGATGAACACAATCCCAGAAATGCACAAACTGAGCCAGAGACACTAGGGACAGTAATTTCTTCCTTTGATAAATCCTACAGAGATGTGCAACATTCCTTCTCTTATTGACTTAAACAAAGTCAGAGGCATGGGCAGGACTGCCACAGCTGCAGCTCCTGATACTCCACTGCGTCTGAGGGAGCCTGTGTCTGCCCTCATAAGGATAAAAGGCAGAATCAGGCCAGGAGATCCTGGGCTTTTCAGTATGTATTAAAGCAGATTTTTGTGTCTGCTGCAGCTGTGCGTATGAGAGATCAGGGGCTGGAATTGCACAGGGGTATAAATCTGGCTCTTGTGCTCCCCAGTTTGTAAAACCACAGAAAGCATTTTTCCCAGTCAAGGAGGAGCAATAAAGAAGGCTCTCATTTCCCTGAAACCCCTCCCTTCCCAAGCTTCTTCATAAAAACAGGCAGCCATTCTCATGAGTCACTCTTACACGGTTGTTTTGTGCCCTGCAGCCTGTCAGTGTGGGAAAACTGCCTGGAATCAGAGCAGCCTGGCAGCCTGCTGCAGCATCAGCACCCTGCAGGACCATTCCAGAGCTGCTTCCCAAACTGACATTTCTCAACAGTAGTTTCAGGCTGCTTTCCTGTGAAGCAAGGAAAAAAACCAAGAAACCCCAAACAAATGCAACTGCTTTTTGCTTCCACAGTCTGTGGGCAGACTACAGGTTTCTGTGCAGGCAGGGGGCTCTTGTCAGCGCCTGTGCCAGGAGGATGCTGCCCAGGATGCCTTGCAGGGATGAGGCACATCCCTGACCCGCCGTCTGCCCGTGCCTGTGAGCTCCGCTGTGCCTCTGCCTCCTGCTCTTCCCCGCTGTCCCACCAGGCCTCGGGTGCTCGGCAAGACAAGCTCACTGCAGCACGCCTTGAAGGGCAGACTCAGAAGCCTCCTCTTGAGATGCAGCTCATCCTCCAGCCCTGTCCTGACTCGTGCCCTATCAGCAGCTCAGCCCTGGCCTGGGGAGGGGCAGGGGGAAGGAGTCCCACAGACCAGCTCTGTTCAATGCCCCACCTTAGTGGTGATACATGTAGATTTTATGCCTTAAACCTGTCTAATAAACCGAATTCTCTGTAATAATTTTTTTTTTTGCAGGAAACAGTGATGCAGTACGTGCCGAATGGGAGTGAAGACAGTCATTGGAGCATGACAGCAGCAGGGCAGCACAGGAACACAGCAACATGCTGGGCTTGAACATCCTGAATGCAGAAACTCTCCACTCCAGACAAACAATATTCTATAGGACCCTGTATGTGTATCTATATTGTTTTAATCTGTACATGTATAGAGAAGCCTACCTGATGTAGGAAACTGCTGTGAAATGTTCAAAACTCTCTTATACTAAATCATTAAAGGCCAATTGCAGTGATGGGTTAACTATGTTTATTGCAGAAGAGCAGTGAGATGCCATAAACCCGGGCACACTCTGGTGCATGGGGCTGTGATGGTACAGGACAAAATGCCAGAGTGGCAGAGCCCCTGGGCCGCAGCCCTCTATTCCATCCTCATTCCTCTGAAAGCCAGGGAAGAGAGCAAGCGCCTGTGTGCCTGCTGTGGAGTCTAGGCAAGGGGTCCAGGGACCTTTGGGCTGTTTGGGCGCTTGTTCCCTTTCCCCGGGTCTGTCAGACAGCTGGGCAATGAGGACACAAACCTTGCAGCAATGGCTCAACATGACCCTGTCAAGGCAGAGCTATTGATGCCTCCCTGTTCTTGCAATAAGGGACATACACTTAAAAACGAGGGTTCCCCCCACCTCCCCCCCACTGTCCAACTCCACTGGTCTGATTCACCAGAAACAAGGGTTTTATAAGTAAACTTGTATATTCCCAGCCCCCCAAGGGAAGCACTACATTTAAGATCATTTAAATAGACTATCTTTTCAGACGTTGCAGGGAAATTAAATAAGCATTGTCCTTTGGAAGGGGTGGAAGAGGGAGGAAAAAAATTTCAATATTTTTAAGTAATAGAATTATAATTCAATAGAATTATAGCATATGCCAGTATGACAGATTTACATGATACAAGTAGGAAATCTTTGCTATGGTTCGTAGAGGAAGTCAAATTATATTACCATGTAGCCTTAAAATCCGGTAATTAAATGAGCTGGGATAACAAAACTGCTTGGACAAATATTTTTAAACTTAAAAGAGAAGAAAGGGATTTTTTGTAGAAATATTAAAAAGGAGTGGGGTTTTTTCAGTGCTTATCTATAGCGAGACAGGACATTGGTGTATCTTTTATTAGTTTAGTTAAAACAGTTCCCCTTGCGAGCTCAGATTGATGTAGAACATGTAACTGCTAGAGCAAACTTGTAAAATTAAAAAAATAAATCCTTTAAAAAAATCTCAGTTTGTGAATTAGTACCATAAACTCCTGATGTTGTTAAACTCATATTATTTATAAAATTACACAAGGTGTTATAAGTGGAGCTGTGGCAGCAGAGATATCTGATATAACAGTCATAAACATTTATACCAGTTCAGGATTTGTCCTATAAAAATCACAAGCTCTGCCATTTCAAAGGTCAAATTGCCTTCAACAACTACATAGAGCTGTCAGAAAAAGCTAATCATGCTCTATTATATTATATTAATGAATAACCAATAGAGAAGGAAAAGATAAACCCACAGAGCTTATTTACAAAAGGAATCTCTTACATCTGCAGAGAGGCTGGGAAAATAGAACACTCCTAACCTGCAGATTTTTGCTGAATGGTATTTTAATTGCACCCAATGAGAACCAAGGTTTCCTCTCAGAGCTACCATGAATTCGCTGCTTTCTAGAGGAGGATGATACATTAGTGAGAGGACAAAACAGAGCCTTCAGGCATAAGTGTATTATATACTTCTGAAGAGCATCCCTGGGAATTGCAAATATGGTCATAAATTGCAGCACTTTCGCAGCATAAATAATGTGCTTTGCTGGCCTGTGGTTGAAGTCTCTTGCCAGTGGCCTAAGACTGTTTTAAACAATATGGAGATATCAAATCAAGCTAAGAAGGTCCGGCATTGAAATTATGCTAACTGCATCCCTGCATTTACGGGTTATCAACTGCATTGATAAGAATTGCACTTCTTATCAGGAGTGGTAAATTAATAAACATAGAAAGATTAAAAAGGGCAGGAGTCCTTTCAAGAGGACTACATGAAAAGTCTTAAATAGACAATATATGGCCACAACAAACATACTGCCCAGGTTAATACCTCAAACATTAGAAATTATTGTATAGAAATTACTGTATAGAAAAGGATTATTTTGTCATTCCCCAAACAGTAAATAGTACATGTATTCTTCCAGCTGAGAGAAAAAACACAGGATAGCTGCAGTTCATTTCTTCTTGATTCACAGTTGCAAATAATAAAAGTTCACAGAAATAACTTTCTCTTTCAGAAAAAAGTAGAAACATTCAGTTGCTAGAAGTACAAATCTCGTCTTCTGTCATGAATCTGAATACCTGAAAGACACAGCAGCATCAGGACAGTCAAACAGCACAGTCCTTGCAATGTCTTAAGATGTTGTGCAAATAAAATCACACCTTTGAGTTTGGTGCAAAAGAACCCTTACTAGAATAACCAGAATGACCTATTCAAAGTATGCCCAAATCATTGCACATCAAAGAACCAACAACGGTTGGTTGTACCAAGAGACCAATAAAAATAAGAAAGCCTGAATGCTTTGGGAATAGTTTCTTAGAGCCCAGCAGTATGGTGGGTTTGTTGGTGCAAACTGCAGCAGTGCTACCCCATGCATGCTTGAGGTATAAAGCAAGGGCTGCTCTATCTTTCTGGGATCTGAAACTTGGACAGCGAGTGCAAAACAGGCATTGTGAAATGGCAGCCTGAAGGTATAAGCACAAAAACTAAGGTGAAAGGGGTAAAAAAACCCCCATGTATCTCATTTTAATATAATGTAGTGGGGTTTTTTCTTCTTTATTAATGTAGTTATGGGAGGTGGTGGTTCTATCTGGGGGGAAAATGAGCTTTTGAAATACAAAAGCAAACAAGGAAGATCTTCAATACTACATGCATAAGCAAGACTGCTGTCTGATTTGTTCTAAACCTGCTGGTTTCTTTACTCACCTGCAGTGGCATGGCTTACACTGGGATTTTCTGAGCCTTGGTAAGAACTTCCTTTCCTCTCTTAAAAAAAACACAAAACAAAACAAAAACTACTGGGGATGAGCAGAGATTCAGCACAGAGCTAAAAGTAGACCACAGTTACTAAAGAAACCTTGTGCTTTTGCAGCCCAGCCTATAGCACAGGTGCTGAGGAGCTCTGTGCTGTCTGGCACAGCAACATACACTTCCATAAATATAAATATCAGCTGTTCTTAAACATGACACAGAGCAAGAAGTAGTATATTTAACAGATAGAGCCAGGAAACAAGGACTGCTGCAGCTGAACTAAATGTACATATCCTAGGGATTTGCCAAAGACTGCCTGTGAACGTGAATCAGCCATTTCTTTTTGATCCTTGTTGTGTTGTTTGATGATCACAAGGATGGCATTACATGTGTGGTGCTTAGAGGCTCCCGAATATTCAGAAAGGCCCTGTATACATCCTGAAAGAAACAGCTTTAATTGGTAATGGTTGGAGTGTACTGGGCTGTTTAATTTCATTTTCAATTTTTTCCTCACTCATTTTCTTTCTGAATTTTTGGGAAAAGAAGTCCACTGTTAGTAGTGCTTCCCTGTTATCAACACAAGACTAATTTAATGAAATAGCTCTTTTTCTGAAGGAGTCAATTCCTGGGGCTCCCAGGAATTGGGATAGGCTTGCATTGCCCCCTTGGGGGAAGAGGGCACCCTAGCTTGTTCCTAAATGAGATCCCAGTTCAGACGGTGTCTTTAAAGAAATTAAACTCTCATTCACTACCTACACAAAGTCTAGGGTGAGAGCCTGTGCAACACATACAGAAAGCCTCTGCTCATATACAAGCAGACAGTTTGCATTCCAGCTGAAGATACAGACGCTCTCCCTTTGACATGAACAGACAGGCATTAGACATTCTAGCAGTAATGAGTTAGCAAAACACATACGGTCAGGTCCTCATAACAACATAGATCTGTTGTATCCTCAAAAGAGGAAGCGTAGATAAACTCCTGCTTGTATCTGTAGGCAGTCTTTAGCCCACATTCTGCCAAATTCCTGCTGATGCAGTTTTGAAACTTGGTAACTAGGAGGTATTTCACAGCTGCTTATTTTTCAAAACCTAAGCCGCAGGATTGCTTCTTCACATGCCCAATGTTTTTTGTTTAGAAGAACCAGGAAGGACACACTGCATTTTTCCAGCAGACTCCCTAAACAATTTCACAACCCTTTTCCTTGCAGACCAGTGTCAAGCTACCTGACTGGGGAATGCCCAGGAACAGCAATGCAGATGTACCCCAACAGGCATCAGCACTTTGGCCGGGAAGCCTGACCCCAGAGACCTTCTCAAAGGCAGAATTACTCACAAGAGAACATTTTATCCAGCAGATCTAGATGCTGTGGGGACATAAATGAACTTCAGGCATCTTTCTGCCATGCACTGGTAGTACCTCGGATTGGGATTCCTAGTAATTGTGGATAATAAGCAACAATCACCACTGTGTGAATTGCATTAGCTCTGGGAAATCTGCAGAGAGCAGCCAGGACAGCAGCACCTCGTGGCAAGGAGCTCTTAGCCAGGGGACGAGGCAGGGCTGGGCCACCAGCCCCTGCACCCTCACCATTCCAGCCACAGACAGGGACTGGAGGGAGAAAACCCCTTGGCCATGCTGGTAAGGGCTGCAGTTTCCCACCCTGTACCTGGAACATCATTAACAGCCTGCACAGTGAGAGAAGCTGTTCAGAGATCTTTCCTGGCCACCCCTTTCTGGCCCCAATGAGGGAGCATCTGATATACACCACGCCTAATACCCATGCTTATTAGAGATTAAGACAGCACTATAAATAATGCTTATAGTCACTTAAAATGTCTTTCCAATGTAAGCCAGAGGTGAAATATTGTGTGAGTAGGCACATTTTTTTGCACATTTTTTAATTAACCCATACTATATGGCTAATTGATTCCAAGTACCACAGTACATACCAGGGTTATCTACTGTAAAAGATTTCTGTGAGTTTGCCAGAAGTTGGATCCGGCTTGAAAAGCTTAGCAGCAGATGGCATTATTCTGTCACTTTACATCAGATGTCATCAAAGAATAAAGTGATAGTATTTTCAGTATTTTCTTACCTCCCCCAGGAGCTGAACTTTGACTCATATTTTGTAACCTCGCAGGTCCAGTCATACAAGCAGAACTTGAGTGTTGCTTCACGGTGCATTCTTGCATGGATGTTAAGCACCTTTCCTGTTGCAGAAGGCCCAGAAGAGAACTGTATTTCCTGTCAGAGATCAGCTCATCGGCTGCATGCAGGTCAGGCAGGGCGTGAGGATACACCGAACCAGCGACACTGGGAGTCCCAGCTGGAGGGAAGGGCCATAAATCTGCAGGCTGAGCTGGACGACTCCGCAGAGGCGATGGCTGGCACTGGCCTACCACACCAGCAGCAGAAAAATTCAGAGCAGAAGTTGCCATGCTTGTTGAAGAAGATGATGGATATGGTTTGTAGCAATGAGAAGAGAAATTCCACTGATGGGGAGACATGTTGTCTACTTAAAAAGAGAAAAAAAGCATCTGAAGTCTCATCAATTCTTACTTTTTTCCCAAGGCAAATTCCAGCGGACTTCTAAGGGAATGCTGCCAGATCACATATCCATTTTTACAGAAACACAAAATCACTTTAATGCTGCTTATCTTAAAAATCAACCACAAATTCATAATAAAAGCAGATTAAACCACCACCATCAATCTTTCTACTGAGTATTTATACTGTAGTATGTGCACTACACAACCACCAACTTAGGCAGGTTTTTGACAGCGGCAAGCTTAGACAAATATATTTTTGTGAAGATGACAACTTAAGTCATAATGCACTTATTGCATTCAGCAGTGATGCGGACACTTGGCTGGAAAACGATGACCTAGTCCTGTCAACAGGACCATGGAAAGCTTAGGAATCACTCCACTAATCACAGGGATTCATCCAGGAATTCCCAGCTACATATCCTAGGCCTTTACAAGTATGATTCTCTTGCTTTCTGTTTGCACACAATTTCAAATTTAAGATCAAGGGATCTTAAATTCCTTAGTAAAAGCCAGTCATCCCATCCAACACCAGGCCCACACAGGGAAAGGAGCTCACCGTTTTTCAGGACAACAGTCTCACCCCTGTGCTTTGCGCTCAGGTCTTGGGGGTTCTTGACATTGCTGAGAGCTCTAGAAAAATGTTCATCTACCATGCTGTTAATGTCCCCTTGGAAATAAGTGAACACCACGCTTTGAGATCCCCATTCTGTTTTCACAGGCTCTTTGCTTTTACTCAGCTTTGGGGAAAGCTTCCTTGTTTCTTCCATTTTCAATGACCAACAGTCCCTGAAAAAAAAAAAAAAACAAAAAAACAAAAAAACCAAAACCAAACAACAAAACCCAAAAACACAAACCAAAAAAGCCAGACAGGGCAAAGAGACAATATTCAACTTCAAGTGCCTAGTAAGTGGTGAGCCCAGCTTCCTCCCAAAAATGGTAGGGGCCAGAAGAACACTTACTAGTAGGAGTAGAGCATATCTACCCACCAGCTTTCATTTCTCACCCTGAGCTTGTAAGTCTGGGCTTAGGATGTAGTACTGTGCGAATGTGCCCTCTGAAAGAACTGAAACACTTAAAAAAATAATTCAGAGGTGGCACTATCCCTGAATGAATTTGGGGGGTGAAGTCATCAAAATGCTTTGTCCAATTTAGGTTTTTGTGTTGTTCAAAAAACAATGACAAAGTGAAAAAAAAACTCAACAAAAGAGGAGCAACAAAACCCCCAAACCCCACTATACTACATTAGAGCTGAAATTAATAATTTTTAGATAAGGTAAAGTCTGAAGTACCTTAATCACTCTCAGCACAGATCTCCAAAACAAAAAGACTTCTAAGAGCAATTAGTTGCTCCACCTGTTGAAAAACAACATTCTGATTAAATTATTGGAAATTCAAATCCTGGCTAATTCAAGTAAAAAACCACTACAAAATGACAACAAAATAAATAACCTTGTTTGAAACAATTTACCTAGGAACACGGTGGTTCTGCCAGCTGCTTAAAATTTTGGAGCAAGACTGCTAAAACACACACTGTGGGTCAACCAGAATGTAAGGCTGACAATCCAGAATTTAAGGTAAGACAACAGGTTTAAGGCAGGAATGCCACTAAAATAGTTTGCAGGAAGTCAACAGAGGCTCTCTTTTATTCTCTTTAAACATCTCTGCTGCCAGGTATGGTAAGAGTAGGACAAGGAATGTCACTACTTGCCCTGGAGAAGGATAATTTTAATGCATTTTTACAGTTTCTGGCCACAAGGGAGCAACTTCCCAGCCAGAGCTCACAAGTCCTTCTCTAATCAAAATCATATTTAGCAAGACTCAGGTTACAAATGCAGTGAAGTGCCTGCTGTTTCCATTCAATTTTCCAGTCTCATTGTCAGGTCGTGACACTGCATAGTGTAATTGATTTAGGTAGCAAAAGGAAGGCTGTTATTTCTCAGAGATTAGGGCAACCTTTAGCCAATAGCCAGCCATACTGTATAAAACCTCATGATTCATTAGATATGTGTTTCCATCCAACTAACTCTGTAATACACACCACTGCTTAACCCAGTTCAACACATTCATCTGATTTCTTTCCTAGTCATACATCCCCTAATCCTCAGAAGCTTCCCAATAAACACCACACTCATCTGTGTCTCAAAGGATACCCTGAAGTGCCTGTGAAGTCTGCCTTCAAATGGTTTCTCAGAATTTTCTTGCACATGTAAAAAACTGCTCAGGCTGCAAGACAAATAAGTATTCAGAAAGTATTAGGAAACATGAGGATTAAGGTTGTCAAGCCATAATCTATCCCCATTCTGATGCTTAAGCCTTCACCTAAAAACTTCTTGTCCTTGTTTATCATTTGCTTCCATATTTAGTTTTGCTTGTTTACCTCCATCTCCCACCACCATGTGCTCTGTTCAATTCTCCCTGACTCATGGTCACTTGCTCAGCCAGGCCTAATCTCCTGTCACCAACGGCTAACCCATGTCCAAACTCAGGAGCTCCTTAGTCCTTATTTTAAAATTTCTATTGCTTTACCCAGGAGCTCCTTAGTCCTTATTTTAAAATTTCTATTGCTTTACCCCATCCTCCTAGATTCACCTAAACACAGCAGTGGGAGCAGGAGTGCAAGGTCACTGATTCAGAAGACAATGTTTCCCAACTTTAAAACTGACCCAGCTTTCCCAGACATAGAAAAGTTCAAGAAACACTTCGTCCCAATTTACAGGCACTTTTCCAAGGCCCATGAGGGGAAGCAGGAACTGGCACAACCCAGCCACACAACTGGAAGGACTTGGAGCACAGGAAGAGATGCTGTTTTTTCCCAGTCTTGTTTTAGAAAGCATCCTGCAATTTGGGTTAAGGAACTTTACGATTGCTCAGCCAGGGGCCAACACTTGCCATTGAAAATTCCAGTCCAAGAAGTGGCAAAAGCACGAGCAAACAGACGGCCTGAGAAAGGACAAGAAGTCATCTTGACAGCAATAAGCAAAGCAGTTTTTCCTACTCTGCACCAGCACTACACATCAACACACAATTTACGAAGCATTAGTGCTGGCCCAGAGGATCACTTTTCCCATTGTCACTCAGTACAAGCCATTATGTCTTTGTACCACTTTATTAACATGCTTAACAGGCTCCCATTTATTCTGGGCTCCTTTAGCATCATTTATTTGTGTGCAACAGCTTGTGTAATTGTGACCAGTTAAA